>JBAKBP010006549.1:0-109153 GCA_037953745.1 Lithodes maja
CTTACGACTCAGCTGGGCTTCTTTTTTTCTTGTTTTTGTTTTTCTTTTTTTGCATGGGCAAGGTCAGGTAGCTATTCTAATATAAACAAATGTGTGGTGATTCTTATTAACCCCTTCAGAATTTGAGGACGCAATTTTAATAGTATTTTGTCTGACATTAGATGATTTTAATCAATCTAGGCAGGGCCTCTAGTAATCCCAGTTAACTGCTTCATTCCCACCGAACCTTCCTAAGCGTAATAACATCGTCTAGAAATAGCCAGAAAATAATGAATTATTATGTTATCTCCACCAACCAACTTTACTCCTAAACTCGATTAATGAAATTAACAAACACATGTTGCAGTCCGGGGATTCGAACCTAGGATGCTCGCACCGAAAATCAACACACTTATACATTGCACCACGAGGACAGTTAAAAAGAATGATGCACAAGCCTATGATTTATTATGCAGTTTCGAATCCTGCATATCAATCTTAGCATGTACAGTTGGTCAAAGTTTCAGCTGACCCACCCTCGCTCTGGGGCTCGCCGAATTAGCTGGCAATACTGGTGTAGTAAAGAGGCGTGTCTTACAGGGATTGTGATTGGTAGATCTGATTTCGGCTATATCAGTGTCAGAACATAATTATATTAACCTAGGCAAAGGAAATATATCAATAGTAAAATTGTATATAGCGCTATTTATAATCATGAAATATCTCCAACATTTCATAGATCTGCTTAATTAATTGACACAATAATGGCTGATGGTATCCTTGAATCAAGGATACCAAACTAAAGGCAGATTTCTAACAACATCCTTCTCTAATCCTTAGCACTATTTTGACACTTGTCTTTTTACTAATTTTATTTTATTAATAATTTACTTAGTTTCTCACTACAATACTAGTTTTGTATTTTATTTTAATTTACATTATTTTTAGTGTTTTTTTTTTTTTTTTTTCCAACACTACGTTTATTTATTTAGTCCTGTTCTTGTAACTGCCGAATAACTTGTTCATGTCGGAGAGAGGAGTGTTTCTTGGGAACCGTATCTTCAGCAGGAATAGAAGAACAAAGTACGCTACCTACGAACAGTTCCATACTTTATTACCACTACCAAACGTTTCGACATCACACTGGTGTCATCATCAGTGGTCTACAAATCAAAAGAGAATATTACAAATATGAACGCTTAAAAGCTTATTGAAAATAATTAGAACATACAAAAAAAAATTATATATATATATAATATGGGGCAGAATGATTGGGTTAATACAAAGGAGGGGTAATTTAAACAAAGTTAAGCGGGTGCGATGATATGGTAGAGTTAAGGGAGGGTTTTAATTTTGAAATATAAAGGGATTCTAAAACTCTAATATCAACACGTTGACAGGAATCCAAAATATAAAAATTATCTTTTTTCACACCAAAACCACAAGATATAGCGTGTGCTCCCGTACAGCTGAGTAAGAAGGCGACTTAACCCTCTCCGACATATGACGCGATTTTGAGCCTATTGGGAATACTTGGTGGGAGCAGGCCACTTCGCCTCATTACCACTTCGCCTTGGTCTCTTCGCCTCATGACCACAACGCCTTACAACCATTTCGCCTTGTAACCACTACGCCTCACTACCACTTCGCCTCACGACAACAACGCCTCAGCTCCAGTTCGCCTCAAGCTTTCTTACCGCTTCACCTCTCTACTAATTAGACGCACAATTTGAACGATGTACATTAGTTTTTGATAGTTAGGTTAGGTTAGGTTAGGTTAGGTCAGGTCAGGTTAGGTTAGGGAAGCTGAATCATGAGGCGAACTGGTGCTGAGGCGTCATTAACGCAAGGCTAAGTGGTCGTGAGGCGTAGTATGGCAAGGCGAACTGGTCGTGAGGCGTAATGGAAAGAAGGCGAAGTGGTCATGAGGCGAAGTAGTCGTGAGGCGGAGTGACTGGAAAGCTACTTTAAAGCCTTTGTTACCATCAGGGGTATTTAGAAACCATTAGTTTAGTTACTTCAACCTCTGCAGTTGTCTTTGAGTTAGCTGTGGGCAGAACACTAATTTTGGAGAGGTAATTATAAGAGTGGATAACTCTATTTCTTATTGCTAATTTGGCAACCTCTGCGTCATAAATGCGTGAAAGGGTTAAGAGGCAGACCTGTTCTACTAGACTGACCTATGTGCTCGTCAATTCGAGTTTTGAAAGCTCGGTATGAGCTTCCAATATACCCTGCCTGGCAGTTAGGGCAAGCGAACTTGTAAATAATTGACGAACGAAGGTCAGTGGGTAGTCGATCTTTAAAATGAAAAAAATTAACCAATTTTAAACGTATTCTTATGAATGAAGCTGAAAGTAATTTGCGGGTAAAATTTGAGCAAATATCTTCTTAAATTATTTTCTATTTTACTCGAGACTTCGCCTGGATAAGGAATGACTAAAAATATCTCCTTTCTAACTGTCGGAATACTATGCTTTGGTTGGTATATTCTACACAAATAATTATTTACAATTTTATAAAAGAGGTTGGTACTATAACCATTCTTCACAAAAATATATTTTAGAAACAAAATTTCCTTATGAAATAATTGGTAACTGGATGTGAGTGAGTAGGCTCTGTGAAGCAGTGTCTTTATCACATTAATCTTGAATTTATTTTGACAATAGCTAAAAAACTCGTCCCTAGTCCCGAAAACGTACTTTTACGGAAAATTGAGAATCAAAGTTTACCACTGATTTTCGTGATTAGTATATCTAAAAAAAGCAAGTTTATTTTCGGATTTGGTTTCCATTCTATCTATCTATCTATTGCCAGACACCTTACTCCTCTATACGAGGGTGGCCATACACAGAACGCCCCTAAGCAGACCTAACTCCGTGAGAAGGACAATCCGTGCCAGTTTATTGAAGGACTTACAGGATTGACCACTCGGCTTAGGATCCGTCTGACTCCGAGGCATTCTATGTATATTTTTTAGCACTATTTTTCTACAGTGGTGTGTGGCTAGCCCATCCACTAACCTGCTTCACCTTAGGTGAGCAGTACGAATTTGTATAAGGTTTACTCCCCTAGACAGGTTGCCGACCAAGGCTGACGAGTCCCATCCATCCGGATTTGTATAAGGTTGTCTCCCCTAGAGGGGTTGCCGACCAAAGCTAACGAGTCCCATCCACCCGCCATTTCCATTGTGAACCTTATATTCTTATTTTTTGCATTCTGAGAGTGAGGGTCTGAGTCTGGAGGGTGAGACAGTGAAGCACTTGAACGAAGCAACCAGCAGCTTCAGAGATGGAGCTGCTTCGAGCAATGAATGGATGCTTCACATGTCTCACTCCCCAGACTGGAACGAAACCTCACGGGCTTCACCGTGTTGGATTGTAAGGGCTCTCAGCCTATGCCCGAGAGGGAGTAGTTGGAATATAGATTTTTTTTTTTTTTTTTTTTTTTTTTTATATAATCAAAAAAGAGTTGGGCGTGACTGGGATCCTTGAATATTACTAGCGTATAATCAACCGGAGGTACTCTGGTACAATAAGGGTTTAAAATTAGAGGGGCATTGATCAAGCCAAATTCTTTCCCAATAGCATACAAATACGTCAGCTAAGGTAGGGGGTAAGGGGGAGCCCATCGCGGTACCATCAATTTGTTTATAGAGCTCACCGTTAAATATAAAAAGACCATCGTTAACACACAATGAGATTACATTTTAAAAAATAAGTTTACTCATACACATGCATGTATCTACGCCTTCAAAAATTAAGTATGTACATATATGAACAGTTTCGTTTACAGGAATGTTAGTGAACAAAGACTTTATGTCGAAGTTACACATGTAAGAATTCTCTGGAAATTTAAGATTAGATAAGGATGTCACCAGTTCATAAGAGTCCTTAACAGTAAACTCATTTTTCGTGAGACTCGAGAGTAAAGGGACTAAGAATTTTGAAATGTGGAATGAGGCAGTGTTATATGCAGCCATAATAGGTCGAAGAGGGACTGAGGGTTTGTGTATCTTAGGAAGGCCGTACATTATTCCTGGGGAGGATCCTGATAGTTTTAAGGTCTTAGCAAACTCATCCGTAATTGTGCCTAAGGATACTAATTTATTTATGAATCTAATGACCTTGTCTTCAATTTTTAAAGCAGCTTTATATATATTGACGTTATCGAGTTTAGTGAACTTGGTGAAGTCCGTAACCAAATCTTTCATTTTTGCAACATAATCACATTTATTAAGTAATACAACTCCCTTGCCCTTGTCGGGTCTGCAAATTACCAAATCATTATTACTACCTAAATTTTTCAGAGCTTTAAAATCAGCTTTCGTAAAGATGGGAGAGAAAACTTTATTACTTTTAAATCCATAACATTCTTGTTCATGTATTTTAGTATCATGTGATACCTTACATACTGAAAGTCACACACCAAGCGTGGTTGTTTCTTGTTCATGTATTTTAGCATCATGTGATACCTTACATACTGAAAGTCACACACCAAGCGTGGTTGCTTCCCTTTTAACATCATGTGATACCTTACATACTGAAAGTCACACACCAAGCATGGTTGCTTCCCTTTTAGCATCATGTGATACCTTACATACTGAAAGTCACACACCAAGCGTGATTGCTTCCCTTTTAGCATCATGTGATACCTTACATACTGAAAGTCACACACCAAGCGTGGTTGCTTCCCTTTTAGCATCATGTGATACCTTACATACTGAAAGTCACACACCAAGCGTGGTTGCTTCCCTTTTAGCATCATGTGATACCTTACATACTGAAAGTCACACACCAAGCGTGGTTGCTTCCCTTTTAGCATCATGTGATACCTTACATACTGAAAGTCACACACCAAGCGTGGTTGCTTCCCTTTTAGCATCATGTGATACCTTACATACTGAAAGTCACACACCAAGCATGGTTGCTTCCCTTTTAGCATCATGTGATACCTTACATACTGAAAGTCACACACCAAGTGTGGTTGCTTCCCTTTTAGCATCATGTGATACCTTACATACTGAAAGTCACACACCAAGCGTGGTTGCTTCCCTTTTAGCATCATGTGATACCTTACATACTGAAAGTCACACACCAAGCGTGGTTGCTTCCCTTTTAGCATCATGTGATACCTTACATACTGAAAGTCACACACCAAGCGTGGTTGCTTCCCTTTTAGCATCATGTGATACCTTACATACTGAAAGTTACACACCAAGCGTGGTTGCTTCCCTTTTAGCATCATGTGATACCTTACATACTGAAAGTCACACACCAAGCGTGGTTGCTTCTCTTTTAGCATCATGTGATACCTTACATACTGAAAGTCACACACCAAGCGTGATTGCTTCCCTTTTAGCATCATGTGATACCTTACATACTGAAAGTCACACACCAAGCGTGGTTGCTTCCCTTTTAGCATCATGTGATACCTTACATACTGAAAGTCACACACCAAGCATGGTTGCTTCCCTTTTAGCATCATGTGATACCTTACATACTGAAAGTCACACACCAAGCGTGGTTGCTTCCCTTTTAGCATTATGTGATACCTTACATACTGAAAGTCACACACCAAGCGTGGTTGCTTCCCTTTTAGCATCATGTGATACCTTACATACTGAAAGTCACACACCAAGTGTGGTTGCTTTCCTTTTAGCATCATGTGATACCTTACATACTGAAAGTCACACACCAAGCGTGGTTGCTTCCCTTTTAGCATCATGTGATACCTTACATACTGAAAGTCACACACCAAGCGTGGTTGCTTCCCTTTTAGCATCATGTGATACCTTACATACTGAAAGTCACACACCAAGCGTGGTTGCTTCCCTTTTAGCATCATGTGATACCTTACATACTGAAAGTCACACACCAAGCATTGTTGCTTCCCTTTTAGCATCATGTGATACCTTACATACTGAAAGTCACACACCAAGCGTGATTGCTTCCCTTTTAGCATCATGTGATACCTTACATACTGAAAGTCACACACCAAGCGTGGTTGCTTCCCTTTTAGCATCATGTGATACCTTACATACTGAAAGTCACACACCAAGCGTGGTTGCTTCCCTTTTAGCATCATGTGATACCTTACATACTGAAAGTCACACACCAAGCGTGGTTGCTTCCCTTTTAGCATCATGTGATACCTTACATACTGAAAGTCACACACCAAGCGTGGTTGCTTCCCTATTAGCATCATGTGAATGATGTGATACCTTACATACTGAAAGTCACACCAAGCGTGGTTGCTTCCCTTTTAGCATCATGTGATACCTTACATACTGAAAGTCACACACCAAGTGTGGTTACTTCCCTTTTAGCATCATGTGATACCTTACATACTGAAAGTCACACACCAAGCGTGGTTGCTTCCCTTTTAGTATCATGTGATACCTTACATACTGAAAGTCACACACCAAGCGTGGTTGCTTCCCTTTTAGCATCATGCCAATTATTTTGTTTGCCTTCTTAACAACTTCTGAACATTGTTGACTCGGTTTTAGGTTACTCGATATTGTTACTCCCAGATCGGTTTCTCTGTTTACATTCTTAAGCTGAGTGCCATTCATCGAATAGTTTGCTTTCTCATTTAGGTATCCGATATGTAGTACTTTACATTTATCCGCATTGAAACTCATTTGCCAAATTTGGGCCCAACATGACAATTTATCTAGATTGTGTTGCATATCGTCAACTTGTTCTTTTGAGAGTACGCTATTTGCAATTTTTGTACCGTCAGCAAATTTTGAGATTGTACAGGTGAGACCCTCATCTATGTCGTTGATGTAAATTAGAAAGAGAATTGGACCTAGTACCCCGCTACTTACATTGGTCCATTTAGATGCCTTACCGTTTATGACTACTCTTTGCTTTCTGTCGCTGAGCCAATTTTCTATCCATTTCAACACACCGTCTTGTATTCCATGCGCTTTTAGTTTTAGCAGTAAACGTTTGTGGGGAACTTTGTCAAAGGCCTTTTGAAAATCAAGGTATATAATATCTACAGCTTTACTCTCATCGTAGAGGTTGAGGATATCGTGGAAGAAGTCTAAGAGGTTTGTTAAAAAGGAACGTTTTTTACGAAAGCCGTGTTGAGTATCTTTAACCTGACAAGCGCTAAATAGACCTAGGGGCTAGGGTAGTTATTTGTGCATTTCTAGCCTTGGATTCTGACAGAATTCGTTATATTTACAATATAGAGCATTATTTGTTTTCGGTATGCTTTTATTTTACATATATGATGTATATATGAACCTTCAAGAGTGCTAAAATAAGTGGGAAAAGCATTTGGGTGGTGAAAAACGAAGATATTGGCCACCTGGTCATAATCTCAGGCGAGAGAGAGCCACAGGCAACCCTCCTCTCTCGCTGTCTGTGAGGTAACTGAGACGAGCGGGGCGGTGTGGGCCGGTGTCTGGGTGTTACATAGCGATCTTTTCTGCAACCCACTTGTGCTACATTATCGCGGGAGAGAAAAATAACCGATAAATGATGATAATAAGAGGGAAAATAGGTGATAATTGAGGAGGGGAGGGAGGGGGGAATAAGGTGGGGAAGGAGGGGAGGGGGGTGGGTGAGATTTACATGGATGAGTACTGGAGGGGAATTATCTCACCTAGAGACAAATTCCTTTGTTTTGATAGGCCCTTTTTTTTTTTTGAAAGCTTTTTTTATGGTCTTGCTTCCGTGAGGCCTATCGCGTTCCCTATAGAAAGCCTTCCGTGAGGCCTATCGCGCTTGCCGGGTTAAGTATGTTATTTTCCTCTAAGTGATTTATTTACGAGTCTGTCTCGTATGACCGTTTCTAGCATTTTACATACAACTGAGGTTAAGCTAATTGGACGATAGTTACTGGGTAGGGATTTGCTGCCTTTTTTTAATATCGGTGTTACGTTGGCTAGCTTCCACTGATCAGGAATAGTTCCAGACTGCAAGGATTTATTGAATAGTAATGTCAGTGGTTTGGAGAGCTCATCCTTAGCTTCCTTTAGAACTCTAGGCGAGATTGTATCAGGTCCAGGCGTTTTATTTACCTTGAGTTTATCTAAACAATTCAATACTTCTCTCTCTATAACGGTGATATTGCTTAGAACATCTGAATTATCAATCTGAATCGGCGATGGTTTAGGGATATCACTGAGGTCTTCTGTTGTAAAAACTGATGCAAAGAAGGTATTGAGGGCATTACTCATTTGTACTTCGTCTTTGGTGTATTCTCCATTTTCATCGACTAACGGTCCAACAGTTGAAGTAACTACTTTTTTCTTTCTGATATAACTATAGAATTCTTTCGGGTTTGTTTTACTTTGATTCGCAATATGTAACTCTAAGGTCTTTTTACTTTGCTTAATTAACTTTTTGGCTTTGCGTCGTAGCTCTACAAATTTCACCCGTTCTTCGTCATTTTGTGAGGATTTTAATCTATCATTAGCAAATATTTTAGCAAGCAGGCAGTTTGAAATATCTTTATTCCACCATTTGGGCTTATTATTATGGCCTGGACGCCGTATTTTCGATGGTATGCAGTCTTGCACTGCTTTTAGGTAAGTGGCTTCGAATAACTTCCAAGATGTATTTATGTCGTTATTGTTAATTAAAAAGCTCCAGTCAGTTTCTTTAAACATAGCTCTAAGTTTATGGAAGTTTGCTTTCTTGAAATTAGGGACTTTTTCGATGCTACTACTTGGTTCGTTACTAGTAAACTTTAAAGTGAAAGTTATCGTACGATGGTCGCTGTTACTGAATTCATCACCAACATTCAAATTTTCTATTAATTCTTCTTTTGTTGCAAGTACAATGTCAAGAACGTTATTACCACGGGTCGGCGTTCGAACAAATTGATAAAGCAAACTCTCTTGCAAGTTCGTATACAAGTCATGTCCGGAGTGTGAAGTAAGAGTATCGCCCCACTTAGTCACAGGTAAATTAAAGTCGCCAAAAATTACGGTATCTTGTGAGTTACTTACATCTGCAATTTGTTTGTAAATTTCTCGGTCAGTTTGCACTGATTGAGCTGGAGGTCTGTATATTAACGTAAGTATTATTTTTGTACCTTTATTATTCTTTATTAGCACAAAAGATGTGTCGACGTTCACAATTTGAGGTTTTGACAAGAGGGTAGGGTTAAGACTTTCTTTGATATAAAGTAAAACGCCACCTCCATTTCGATTTATTCGGCTTTTCTCAAACATTACATAACCGGGAAGTGAATACTCTGCTAAAAAGTCTCTATCTTCTATATTGAGCCAAGATTCTGTTTTGCCAATCACATCATAATTTTCTGTAAACACTAGCTCCTCTAAATCTGAAAATTTATTGTGTATGCTACGAGCGTTTGCATAGAAAACCTTTAAAGTTTTTATTTTAGAACTCACGGAACGCTCTTTAACCCTCTAAGAGCGGGGGGGTCTGTGGCCGTTTTGGGCCTTTTCAGGCCATTCTGACTGCTATATCAACCATCAGCATGAAAGGAACTGTATTGTGCCGAAAACTAGGCGGAAATCACTACACAATGACACCACATACAGCTACGTAGCACTCGTGGAGCCCTGACAGTGTTTCCTCAAAGATGGAAGTTTAGCTGATTTTGCTACATTGTTCACTTTTCGCTAACTATTGGTCACACTGTCATCCACCCGTGCGGTGGGGGAACTGGAGTTAGTGTGGGCCGGGAGGCCACAGATGTCGGACGTATGGTTCATTACTGTTCCACCCATTTTCACTCGATCTTCACCCATTTTCTCCCAGTTTCTTTCACTCGACTTAAGTCGAGCGCCGCTAGTAAAGGGTTAATAATATTTTTGGTTCTTGTCGGATCTACATTTATGTTCATGGCTGTCCTCGGTCCTCGCTGTCTTCGGTCCTTATCGCTGGTGGTCCTCGGTTGCCTCTGTTTTTTGCTTGGCGTTGGATGATTTATGTCACTGCTGCTTCTTCTCGGATGGCGTTTTTTTATCCATGGCTGCGGACTGCTTCGTGTAGGAGACGACCCATGCGTGCTGAACCCACAGGGTTTAGATGAGTGCCATCCTTGCGGAACAGAGTAGGCTGGTTGTAGAAGTTGTCCCAGAGGTTGATGAATTCAACTTCTTCCCTCAGACACAAATATTTTAGTCGGCTATTTGTGCTGAAGGCCTTGTCGTAGAATTTGTCAGGTGCGTCGATCTTGGGGAGAATGCCTGAGATGATGATATTCCTTGACTTGTTTTTGTAGTGTACAAAGGAGTACAAAGGAAATCAAGCAACAACATATCTAGTGACCCTTCTAGGTTGCTTGTCCTCCAAAACACTGAGGATCAAGTGTCCAAACAGTGGTTTAGAGTGGGTAAGGGAACATTGGAAAGGGAATTACTGCCCTGGAACTAATGTCCGTGGCAGGATTAGGAAGTTAGTAGGGGACAGATGGGTTAGTAACTGAGGGGGGGATAAAATAAAGTTATTCATTTACAAACGCAGTCAGTCGCGGGTTTGATGCGAGATATTTGTCTAGGCGGAGTTTAAATGAATCAACGGTGATGCAGTCTATAACGTTTCGGGGAAGCCCATTCCACAAGTTGATAACTCGATTGAAGAAGAAATTCTTAGATTCGTGTGAGTTAAAAGATTTACCAATAATTTTGCAACCGTTTCCCCGCGTGTAATTAGATTGGTCGATAGTGAAGTACTTACTAGAGTTCATATTGTCGATGCCTTTGATGATTTTGAACACTTGAATTAAGTCACCTCTTAATCTGCGCTAGGTTAAAGGAAATAGATTTAATTCTCTAAGACGCTCTTCGTATGGTTTGTTCTTTAGGCTAGGTATAATTTTGGTAACTCTACGTTGAACTCGTTCTAGCTTGTTTATATCTTTTTGGTAATAAGGGCACCAGGATTGAACGCAGTATTCCAGAAGAGGGCGGACTAAGGAATTGTATAGGGTTAGGATAACTTCTTTGGATTTATGCTCAAATGACCTGCCTATAAAGCCAATTATTTTGTTTGCCTTCTTAACAACTTCTGAACATTGTTGACTCGGTTTTAGGTTACTCGATATTGTTACTCCCAGATCGGTTTCTCTGTTTACATTCTTAAGCTGAGTGCCATTCATCGAATAGTTTGCTTTCTCATTTAGGTATCCGATATGTAGTACTTTACATTTATCCGCATTGAAACTCATTTGCCAAATTTGGGCCCAACATGACAATTTATCTAGATTGTGTTGCATATCGTCAACTTGTTCTTTTGAGAGTACGCTATTTGCAATTTTTGTATCGTCAGCAAATTTTGAGATTGTACAGGTGAGACCCTCATCTATGTCGTTGATGTAAATTAGAAAGAGAATTAGTCCTAGTACCGATCCCTGGAGTACCCCGCTACTTACATTGGTCCATTTAGATGCCTTACCGTTTATGACTACTCTTTGCTCTCTGTCGCTGAGCCAATTTTCTATCCATTTCAACACACCGTCTTGTATTCCATGCGCTTTTAGTTTTAGAAGTAAACGTTTGTGGGGAACTTTGTCAAAGGCCTATTGAAAATCAAGGTATATAATATCTACAGCTTTACTCTCATCGTAGAGGTTGAGGATATCGTGGAAGAAGTCTAAGAGGTTTGTTAAACAGGAACGTTTTTTACGAAAGCCGTGTTGAGTATCTTTAAGTATGTGATTTTCCTCTAAGTGATTTACGAGTCTGTCTCGTATGACCGTTTCTAGCATTTTACATACAACTGAGGTTAAGCTAATTGGACGATAGTTACTGGGTAGGGATTTGCTGCCTTTTTTGAATATCGGTGTTACGTTGGCTAGCTTCCACTGATCGGGCATAGTTCCAGACTGCAAGGATTTATTGAATAGTAATGTCAGTGGTTTGGAGAGCTCATCCTTAGCTTCCTTTAGAACTTTAGGCGAGATTGTATCAGGTCCAGGCGTTTGATTTACCTTGAGTTTATCTAAACAATTCAATACTTCTCTCTCTGTAACGGTGATATTGCTTAGAACATCTGAATTATCAATCTGAATCGGCGATGGTGTAGGGATATCACTGAGGTCTTCTGTTGTAAAAACTGATGCAAAGAAGGTATTGAGGGCATTACTCATTTGTACTTCGTCTTTGGTGTATTCTCCATTTTCATCGACTAACGGTCCAACAGTTGAAGTAACTACTTTTTTCTTTCTGATATAACTATAGAATTCTTTCGGGTTTGTTTTACTTTGATTCGCAATATGTAACTCTAAGGTATTTTTACTTTGCTTAATTAACTTTTTGGCTTTGCGTCGTAGCTCTACAAATTTCAGCCGTTCTTCGTCATTTTGTGAGGATTTTAATCTATCATTAGCAAATTTTTTAGCAAGCAGGCAGTTTGAAATATCTTTATTCCACCATTTGGGCTTATTATTATGGCCTGGACGCCGTATTTTCGATGGTATGCAGTCTTGCACTGCTTTTAGGTAAGTGGCTTCGAATAACTTCCAAGATGTATTTATGTCGTTATTGTGAATTAAAAAGCTCCAGTCAGTTTCTTTAAACATAGCTCTAAGTTTATGGAAGTTTGCTTTCTTGAAATTAGGGACTTTTTCGATGCTACTATTTGGTTCGTTACTAGTAAACTTTAAAGTGAAAGTTATCGTACGATGGTCGCTGTTACTGAATTCATCACCAACATTCAAATTCTCTATTAATTCTTCTTTTGTTGCAAGTACAATGTCAAGAACGTTATTACCACGGGTTGGCGTTCGAACAAATTGATAAAGCGAACTCTCTTGCAAGTTCGTATACAAGTCATGTCCGGAGTGTGAAGTAAGAGTATCGCCCCACTTGGTCACAGGTAAATTAAAGTCGCCAAAAATTACGGTATCTTGTGAGTTACTTACATCTGCAATTTGTTCGTAAATTTCTCGGTCAGTTTGCACTGATTGAGCTGGAGGTCTGTATATTAATGCAAGTATTATTGTTGTACCTTTATTATTCTTTATTAGCACAAAAGATGCGTCGACGTTCACAATTTGAGGTTTTGACAAGAGGGTAGGGTTAAGACTTTCTTTGATATAAAGTAAAACGCCACCTCCATTTCGATCTATTCGGCTTTTCTTTAAACATTACATAACCGGGAAGTGAATACTCTGCTAAAAAGTCTCTATCTTCTGTATTGAGCCGTGCTGGATCATCTTGCGATATTTCTCCATCAACTCTTCGGATCTGGTGCGCATGACGTCATTTGAACCAGCATGGATGACAAAAAGGGTATTTTCATTTGGATCTTTTGTGGTATCTTCGAAGGCTTCCACAATGTCGTCCAGTCCAGCTCCTGGGATGCAAAATCTTTTTCGTCGATTTGGGACTCTGTCGCAGAACTCTTCGACCTGTCCTCGTAGGATGGAATCCCCAACGAGCCTGGTCTCTTCTGGTTCGTCTTCCATCTCTACCAATATCTCAAATCTGTTTGACGGTCACAACGCTCTGAGCGTGGGGCCCCCGATCTCCAGGGGGGCCCCAAAACTCCAACCGACATTGGGCATCCAATAGTTATGCAAAAACCTTTAAAATTGCACATATAACGGTATTATAACACATGGTAACAATGAAGTTTCCATGTCCCTCTATTTAAAGAATATTTGATTCGAGAAATCAATGGGATTGTTTGAATTAATAATACATTAATGTTAACCCCTTCTGTACCAGCGACGGCAGGGAGCCGTTAGTAGATAAATCACTCCCCAGTCTCAGTGACGGCAGGGAGCCGTCAGTAATGTACTTTCCTTGTAACTGCCAGTATCAGGCAGTGCCTGGTACCACAACCGTTTGAGCACTGCTCTAGAGTTGGCAACACTTCTCAGCTTATATTCAAGCCTCTGCAGGCTGGGAGAGCCAGTATTCCTTCATCTTTTGAGGTGGGAGGTTGTTCTATCTTGCCATTTTGGCTACATTGCTTGGGACTGGGGGGGATTTTTCTTACTGTACCCTACGGTTCAGTAGGGGTTAATAATATTAGCACTTACTAATTGGCAAATTGCTTGCGAAGTGCGATAACACGCCCATAGATATCTAATACTCACATACATATAAACATAATATGTAGTATATGTATGTATATATTATATACATACATATATACATATCAATGAACCCACCCCTCCCCCAGTGACACGCCACTCCATGATCCACGGCTACGCATGTATTCCCTCACCCACCTCACTAGCTGCAGCCTCAGTCAGTCATCAGCATGTCTCCGAACAGGGTGTATCAGTGGTACTGTATATGGACGATTCGCCCAAACGATTCAACATCGTATAGGCTGGAATTTTCCTCCCTCTTGGGGTAGACTATTCGCCCCTACTGCAAGACATTTCGCCCCAATAATGTTATAGGTCATTAAATAATAGTTTTGTTCAGTGAAGCACCTAACTCCCTAAATGATACTTTAAATATGTTTGAAAAAGTTATGCACACTGTGGCCTACATACTATACTAAAATCTATTTTTTTGTGAATGTGATACACGATAGCCTACTCGTATTCTGATCGAATATTTACAACACGATACACTATAATAGTAGCGAGCTAGTTTGATATGGTACGTTAGTGAAATTATAACCCTTTGAGGTTCACGACTCATTTAGTATATTTCAGTATATATTTGAAGATTGTATTCATATTAGCTAGGTTGTATGAAGGTCGACGGGTTATTTGATATAGTGTTCATGCCCAGAGATCGTTCCTAAGCTGTATAAAACCGTCTAAAGATTACCAGAATAAACTTTTATCATGAGTTAGAATCGCCAAGGGTTAGTTGTAAAGTTGAACATTCCCATTTTACTCGATAGAAGGAACTGAAGTTCTCGAAAAGGGGCTCCAGTCCTGACGCTATTCTTGACTTACAGTGTGCTGGCTTAATAATCCAGAAGGGTTGATAGCCTCTGAAGCCCTATTTTAAGAAACTAAATTTACTCGAGCTGTTTATCAAGCTACTTCGCTAGTGTATCATATATATTCATAACGATCATAACGCTCGACTATACACCTCTCCTCGATTAAATTGAGTCTGTTTAATATTCAGTTGAGCTTGTGTTGTCGTTGTGAAAGGTTGTCAGGCAGTGTGTTAGGCATCATAGGAAAGCCATTTATTTACATAAAAGCATCCATTAATCTCGTATTTATCAGGGATTATATGAAAAATGGTGGAAGTGGTGATCAGGAGGGCGATTCGTCCACCCAAAAGGGCGAAAAGTCCGACAAATATGAGCGAAAAGTCCAGCCAGTAGGGGTAATTGAACCTTGGGGAAATCGTCCTGGAGGTGAATCGTCTAAGATTCGTATCAATCGGGTGCCGAAAAACGAAGGGCGTAGGCCTACTGCTAATATAGTGTCTCAATTTGTTTGTTTACTCATAGCCTACTGTTTTCCCCAGCGTTTAACTCATTAACTGAATCCTTCACTAGGGTATTTTTCTATACTTAACCTAATAGTATGTATGTATGTATATACTCAGGCACATAGCCCATAGCTGGGGATGGACGACTTGAGACAGATCGAACAGAACCGACATTAATTTTATAGTTATAATTATTAGGATAACATAAAACTCCTTTGCTTCCTTTACGTAGGCTAAATTTCATTAGTTTAGTTCACATCCACCAATTACACCTTAATCCTTTCATGTTTAGCACTTTTACAGTAATAATGTACCTAAAAGTAGTACTGTATTTCCAACACCTTTCTTTCTCCCTAATGTTTGCTGGTTAAATTATGCAGCAGTTTGTAATAGTGTACTGATTTTACCTTTTCCAAAATTTCCACTTAACCCATACAATACTGGTGACGTCCTATTTATTTTAATCTAGCTACATTTAGATTAATTTATATAGCTTAAGAAGGATCTGAAGCAGTTAAAGGAGTTGATGTAGATAGTCAGTAGCCATTTTATTACTAAAGGTCCTTCCATAACTTTGATATAATCGTCTAAAAGTTGCCATATTATTATTATAAGGACTCACTGTTTCTGCATGGGTTAATAACAGTTATAAGGAGGGAAACCTGGAGTTACTATTTTACCATGTGTTACGCTGGCCAGCTTGCCAGAATGTGCTCGGGACTCGCTAGCGCTCGCCAGGGCAGTGATATGGGCTACAATAATCGTAGAACGATGTTTTTTCTTTCATAGAGTACATGTTGTCACAGACAGATCAGTGGTGATCTTTATTCTTGTCTGTGACACTTAGAAGTATTTTATATCATTGCTAGAATATAAGATGCATGGTGTGAAGTTAAGGAGAGAGAGAGCGGGGTAGGCAGCGTGGTGGTAGTTTGTGCGTGTGTATGTACGTTTGCCTCCCGCGCTCGGAGGAGTTTCCCACGCCCGTGATTGGCCGGCGGCCCTGTCGACGTCATAGAACGCTTGCTCTTCATGACGTAGTCGTCTGTGATTGGCGGCCGCGGTCCTGGGACGATGGTGCGGGCTCCTGTCCTTGTGTCTCCTGCAGAGCTAGGCTTGGTGTGCTAGGTCCTACATGTCCCTTGCAATTCTGTCCCCCATATAACCCTCTATACTACTATCTCTCTCTTTGAACTTCTTCGGTTTCATACTTCTCTCTTTATTCAATTACTTATCCCTTCTGGTTCTGCATACGACTTCCATAGTCGGCCAGTCGTATTACCAGCACCAGCTCTCCATATATGTATGCACTAGTTTTAGGGATTATTAGAGTCATAGTCAAATGGTACCATAGTGTTGGGGTGCTTCTAATTATTGGGTTGTTCTCTCTTATTATTTAATGCTAGACAGTGGAAGGTATCTTTGGTCGTTGTCTGAGTTATGTATGTGGCAAGTCAGAGCCAGTACAACATCGACGAAGCTAGCTAGCCTGTAACCCTTGTGCAGATTTTCATTTGCGAGTGTAGCAGTATACAAGTGAAGGGCTTTGCCTACTCTCACCTGTATGATTGCTACCTCATTTTGTTGACCTTTGTGGAGCGCCAGGGCTAGACCAGATACTAGAGATCTGGACTTACCAAGAGAGCCTCCAAGTCACTTAACGTAACATAAGGGAAATCTGTTCAAGGGGAGGCAGTGGGCTACGAGCATGCTTGCGCTCTGCCTAGCTTCTTAGTACCTTTTTATGCCACTGCTAGACTTTATTAGTGAGAAAGACAGCATCGTGCTTATTAACTTTAATTGTGTATGCTTTAGGAATTATTCACGCTTTATTTTAGCCAAGGTTGATGCATAGTGCACAACCCAGTTTGGCTATTACGTTGGCTACGGAAGTACTGTTCCTGAGTGGTTATTATTAGTTGCACTCCCTTGTTATATATATATGTATCCTACTTATTGGTGTATTTAAGATACACACTTTGGTGTCCTGCCCCTGCATTTATTTATGTTCTGTATTAACGAGCATCTTAGAGCATCAGACCTTTTCAGAAGATTCCATATCTGATTGCTGTAGGACTAGACTTCCAGTGTTTTCATAGAGCATTGTAGAGTTTAGTGTTTAGTACCGACTCACACTAAAGTTAACGTAAGCATATATTTCTTTATTTAATCTTGTTATAGTTTATTCAAGCATTGTTATTACTTAACCCGGCAAGCGCGATAGGCCTCACGGAAGGCTTCCTATAGGGAACGCGATAGGCCTCACGGAAGCAGGACCATAAAAAAAGCTTTCCAAAAAAAAAAAGGGCCTATCAAAAAAAAAAAAATTTGTCTCTAGGTGAGATAATTCCCCTCCAGTACTCATCCATGTAAATCTCACCCACCCCCCTCCCCTCCTTCCCCACCTTATTCCCCCCTCCCTCCCCTCCTCAATTATCACCTATTTTCCCTCTTATTATCATCATTTATCGGTTATTTTTCTCTCCCGCGATAATGTAGCACAAGTGGGTTGCAGAAAAGATCGATATGTACCACACACACACCAGCCCAGACCGCCCCGCCGCCCTCAGTTACCTCACAGACAGCGAGAGAGGAGGGTTGACTGCAGCTCTCTCTCGCCTGACATTACGACCGGGTGGCCAATATCTTCGGTTTTCACCACCCAAATGCTTTTCCCACTTATTTTAGCACTCTTGAAGGTTCATATATACATCATATATGTAAAATAAAAGCATACCGAAAACAAATAATGGTCTATATTGTAAATATAACGAATTCTGTCAGAATCCAAGGCTAGAAATACACAAATAACTACCCTAGCTCCTAGGGCTATTTAGCGCTTAACAGGTTAAGAGCATTTTATTAACGTAAAGTACTCCTGTTGTGAGCAGGCTTTGCCGTCATCGTTAAGCCTTTGTAGAAGTGCACTAAAACCCAGTTAATTGATACCCCGTTATCCAGGAGATTAACTCTGGAGGGTTTAAGTGTTTTGTTCGCCGGCGTAATAGTTCGAGGGTTTGGAATTAGCGTACCGTTGTTGCAGATATAGCCTATCATCTAGTCCAATATTGAGTGCCCTTGTTTATTTCGTAGTGCCGGTCGTAACAAATGGCGACCTTAGACCAGAATATAGTGAATTGAATATTGCAGTTTTTTTTTTGGAGAAATCTTATTGCCATTTGGGGGTTGAATTTATTTCTCGCATTGTTGGCAGTAGACATTGTTTTGAGGATACATAGAACTTGTTGGAGTTATTGGTGACCTAGTATTGTACTCAAGAACATCTTCAAATATTTTTTGGTGAATAAAGCTACGCAAGAGTTGGCTATTTTGTCTGGACTTGAGATTTTTTTTTTTTTTTACTCCATCATGTCACTGGACGGGTCTGAGCATAGTGAGGGCACAGTGCGAGAGGCAGGTGAGGAGGTGGAGAAGGTGGAGTTGTTAAGCGGCGTTCGGGTAGTGAACAGTGAGGAGGATGCTCGGATTTTTGGGGGGAAGCCTATGTCGGCGGACCGGGTGTCGGGGCTAGACCGGTACGGACTGCAGTGTGTGGCCACGGTCTTAGGGTTTTCCGGTACTAGCGGTATGTCGAGAAGTGAGCTGGTTGCCTGTGTGCTGGGTGGGGTGCATGGGGTTTCGGGTGGAGCGGGAGCTGGGGCACCTTCGGCCAAGCCCCCATTCCACTCGACTCCTACCATGGCGCCCCCTCGGGTTCCGGAGCCGAGTACGTTCCCGCAGGCCGATGCCCGCTGGCGGTTGGGTATGCTTCTAGGTGATTCACGGGGCGGGTCCCCGATAGTAGCACCCCCTCCTCAAGGTTTGTCTGCCGAAATGTTGTTTCAGCTAGAGCTCGCCAAACCTAAGCAGGAGCGACAGGCTAAGCTTGAGCTGCGAAAGCATTAGGCTGAGCTCGAGCAGCAGAGGGCTGAGCTCAAGCAGCGAAAGTATGAGGCTGAGCTCAGGGAGCGAGAGTCTGAGCGCAAGTTTGAGTCTGAGAGGTATTGTGCCGATGTTGGCCTAGAGAAAACTTGTGTAGAGGTGACGAGGAACCGGGTCGTCCAGGGGGGTCGAGCCCATGACCAGTCCCTGTCGCATCTACTAAAGTTGGTTCCAGTGTTTGACGAGTTAGGAGTTACAGAATTTTTTCTCCGGTTCGAGAAAAAGTGCCAGGAGCACCAATGGCCCGAGGAGATGTGGGCAGCCCTTGTTTCTTCACGATTGACGGGGAAAGCACTCAAGGCATACGATGCTTTACCCCTAGATTCCTGTGTGGATTACGAGTTGTTGAAAGAGGCTGTCCTGAGGGCGTATGAGCTACAGCCAGAGACCTATAGGCTGAAGTTTAGGGCAGTTCCAAAAAGAAAGGAGAGTACTTTCCAGGAACACGCTAGAGAGCTGTCAGATGCATTAGAAAATTGGTTAAGGTCGGAGAAGGCAACTACTTTTGATTCAGTAAAACAACTAGTGTTGCTGGAACAATTTTTTAAATGTACTGGCAGTGACTTGACTCTTAACTTTAAAGAAAAGCAACCAAAAACTCTGCAGAAGGCGGCTGAGCTGGCTGACCTTAGGTTGTCATTAATTCGTGGGTGCGGGTCTGCACAGAGAGCTGAGGCAGGTAACCAGGGGCGTACCACTCCAGCCCCCCCCCCGAATTAATGACACAAATTATCCATTTAAGAGTACTGTTGCCAATTATGAACCCAAGTCGAAACCCTTCCCGTTTAAGAAAGGCCAGGGCCCTTCCTCACCTCAGAGGAAGTCCAAGAGTGAAGTGGAGTGTTTCAAGTGTCATGAGAAGGGGCATATTGCGCGCTCATGTCCGAGCGCACCGCCTACAGCAGTGGTGTCACTAGTGAGCAACATCGGCGTTTCTTTGAGGTCTTCCGCGTTTGCCCGGGGTAAACGGTTGGTTGCGAAGTCATCGCCGGTGCAGAAGCAGCAGGAGGGCTTGTCACCCATCCGTGATGTTTTTTGTGGTCATAGGGGGCACGGCACTGTGAGGTGGGCTGGTGTGAAGCATAGGCTTGAGTTGTTGTGTGATGCGGGCGCTTCCCAGACACTGGTTAAGAATTTCACTGGCAAGCCTGTTAACGTGGCTCGGGTTGTGGTGGTTCAAGGCATCAATGCTACGCGGTCTTACCCGCTGGTCAGAATGGAGCTTGAGGTGGACGGTGTGACACGGGAGTTGGATGTGGGTGTGGTGGAGAAGTTGCCAGTTGAGGGGGTCGACCTTCTCGGTAATGATTTTGCGGTGCCCACTTCCGAGGTTCCACCCTTAGTCGTTGCCGAGAGGGCGGCCGACACGAGTGGGGAGGAGCAAGAGGGGCTCGAGAGATCTCAATCCGCTCAGGTGTCACAGGTGTCCCAATTTCTAGACCAGCGGAGGAAGGGTCAGAAGGAGAAAGTCGAGGCTGATGGTCGGGTTGAGAGTTTGGACCCAGCGACACTCCTTGGTGACTCAGTACTTGACCCAATGGTGAGCTCTGGAGTGGCCCCAGAACCTGTCCCCCCAAGTGACATGGTAGGGCGTGATGGCACTCCGCAACAGAGTAGTTCCCAGGTGGAGGAGAATTGTGGGAACGGGGCTATTGAACTCGAGGACGGGGAAGCATGCCAGGTGAACCTGTTAGAGGAGTTTGTGAGGCAACCACCTGAGCAGCCTACTGTCCCTGCGTTGGTCTTCAGCGGCCAAGGTGGAGATGGAGAGGGGGGCAGTGGGGCACAGGTGGAGGAGAGTCGGGATTGTTATGTCTCGGTGGAGCAGTGGGCGGGGGATACGAGTCAGGTGGCTGTGGAAGCGCTAGAGCACCTGCCTGAGCAGCAGTGTGCAGCGCTCCAGCACCTGATCGGTCCATACCCCACTGTTTGTGCCGAGCACCCAGGCCTCACAACTCATGCGGTGCACAAGGTTCCGCCGGCAGGTCACTTGAGTGTCAGTAAACCGTTGGCCTCGTTGTTTCAGTGGTTCAAGGTGGGCAACGAGACTTTGGCATGGTTGTCAGGTCAGGGTCGACCCATGGCTGCCAAGGGTGGTGGTCAAAAGGAGGACTTTGAGCAGATTGGTGAGGTTGGCTGTGGAGTGGATGCGCCCGGCCGTCGCATAGCCATCTGGCCATGTCGCTGAAGGCGGTGATGCTGCGCAGGCAGATGTAGTTGCAAGGAATGCGGGGGTGCGCATGTACGGTATCGGCGGGGAAGCCTTAGCAATTATGAACTATGGGAGTGACTGCACAGGTGGTACAGATTGTCCCTCTCATGACCTGGCTGTTCTAGGGACGAAGGTGGAGAAGGAGGGAGACTATAGTTTAGAAGCTGCGGTCTCGGCTGGGTTGTGGGAGGGCACTAGGCATGTTGTTCTGCGAGATAAGTTGCCACCTCTTGTTCCTGAGTGACAAGAGGAGTTGTTTACTAGGCTGTGGCAGTACGTCCGCATGTTTGTTGCTTCTCCAGGCCTGATGTACGGGGTAGAATCCGACATGGAGGCTGGAGACAGTGCAAGGCTCAAGTTAATTCCCTACCGTATAAATCCTGCTCGACAGCCTGTTGTGAAAGCAGAGCTAGACGACATGTGGAAAAAGGGTCTGAGGGATAAAGGATATCGTGAGTGGTCGTTGCCAGTAACTTTGCAACCTGAGTTAAGTGGCAAGATCCGTGTGTATGTTGATTGTAAGAGTGTGGAAGCATTATCCCTGACAGACGCCTATCCATTACCCAGAGTTGACGACACCATAGACCGCTTCGGGGCTGCCTCGCTCATCACGAAGGTAGAACTAGTGAAAGGTTATTGGCAGGCCCCGTTACCGGAAAGAGCGAAGAGAAGTGCCAGTCTTGCGATGAACTGGGCAGTTTATCAGTGTCAGGTGTTGTGCTGCCGGAACACAAGTTGGATGTGTGGCATGCTAAGGGCACTGATAATGTTTTGGCTGATTGTTTGTCACAGGAGGGTTTGTTTGCAGGAGAACCCTCGCCGTTCAGTCAGTGTGTGTTGAGAGTGGAGAAAAATTAGGCTTGCCACTGTAGTGCAATGCCGCCAAAAACACTATTAAAATATATAAAAACCTCACATAAAAACTCTTTCTTTTTGATAGTATATAAGTGCAGTATATCACAGCAAGCATCTAAGACACTCTGAGTTGTTGTCTTAGTAGGCTAGGCTTGGTGAAGCTTGCTCGTTGAGCGTGATATAATTATTATGATGCTATTATTTTGGGGAAGTGTTGTGCAGATTTTTTTTATAATGCAGTGTTTTATGTTTGTGATCGTGCCTTGTTTTCACAACTTGGGAGAGTGGCTAGGTGATGCGGGGTTGATGGGCATTCTGTCTGGTCAGCTGTGGGGTTAGCCTGTGGATGAAACGTCCCACATCTTGGGCGGGGTGTTACGCTGGCCAGCTTGCCAGAATGTGCTCGGGACTCGCTAGCGCTCGCCAGGGCAGTGATATGGGCTACAATAATCGTAGAACGATGTTCTTTCTTTAATAGAGTACATGTTGTCACAGACAGATCAGTGGTGATCTTTATTCTTGTCTGTGACACTTAGAAGTATTTTATATCATTGCTAGAATATAAGATGCATGGTGTGAAGTTAAGGAGAGAGAGAGCGGGGTAGGCAGCGTGGTGGTAGTTTGTGCGTGTGTATGTACGTTTGCCTCCCGCGCTCGGAGGAGTTTCCCACGCCCGTGATTGGCTGGCGGCCCTGTCGACGTCATAGAACGCTTGCTCTTCATGACGTAGTCGTCTGTGATTGGCGGCCGCGGTCCTGGGACGGTGGTGCGAGTTCCTGTCCTTGTGTCTCCTGCAGAGCTAGGCTTGGTGTGCTAGGTCCTACATGTCCCTTGCAATTCTGTCCCCCATATAACCCTCTATACTACTATCTCTCTCTCTGAACTTCTTCGGTTTCATACTTCTCTCTTTATTCAATTACTTATCCCTTCTGGTTCTGCATACGACTTCCATAGTCGGCCAGTCGTATTACCAGCACCAGCTCTCCATATATGTATGCACTAGTTTTAGGGATTATTAGAGTCATAGTCAAATGGTACCATAGTGATGGGATGCTTCTAATTATTGGGCTGTTCTCTCTTATTATTTAATGCTAGACAGTGGAAGGTATCTTTGGTCGTTGTCTGAGTTATGTATGTGGCAAGTCAGAGCCAGTACAACATCGACGAAGCTAGCTAGCCTGTAACCCTTGTGCATATTTTCCTTTGCGAGTGTAGCAGTATACAAGTGAAGGGCTTTTGCCTACTCTCACCTGTATGATTGCTACCTCATTTTGTTGACCTTTGTGGAGCGCCAGGGCTAGACCAGATACTAGAGATCTGGACTTACCAAGAGAGCCTCCAAGTCACTTAACGTAACATAAGGGAAATCTGTTCAAGGGGAGGCAGTGGGCTACGAGCATGCTTGCGCTCTGCCTAGCTTTTTAATACCTTTTTATGCCACTGCTAGACTTTATTAGTGAGAAAGACAGCATCGTGCTTATTAACTTTAATTGTGTATGCTTTAGGAATTATTCACGCTTTATTTTAGCCAAGGTTGATGCATAGTGCACAACCCAGTTTGGCTATTACGTTGGCTACGGAAGTACTGTTCCTGAATGGTTATTATTAATTAATTGCACTCCCTTGTTATATATATGTATCCTACTTATTGGTGTATTTAAGATACACACTTTGGTGTCCTGCCCCTGCATTTATTTATGTTCTGTATTAACGAGCATCTTAGAGCATCATACCTTTTCAGAAGATTCCGTATCTGATTGCTGTAGGACTAGACTTCCAGTGTTTTCATAGAGCATTGTAGAGTTTAGTGTTGAGTACCGACTCACACTAAAGTTAACGTAAGCATACAATTCTTTATTTAATCTTATTATAATTTATTCAAGCATTGTTATTACTTAAGAGCATTTTATTAACGTAAAGTACTCCTGTTGTGAGCAGGCTTTGCCGTCATCGGTAAGCCTTTGTAGAAGTGCACTAAAACCCAGTTAATTGATACCCCGTTATCCAGGAGATTAACTCTGGAGGGTTTAAGTGTTTTGTTCGCCAGCGAAATAGTTCGAGGGATTGGAATTAGCGTACCGTTGTTGCAGATATAGCCTATCATCTACTCCAATATTGAGTGCCCTTGTTTATTTCGTAGTGCCGGTCATAACACATGCGTAAAAATATCAAATTTAATTTCCAATATCTCTCTGAACAGCATAAATATAGAGACATCAGAGTAATGTACTTTTCCCTCTTCAATGGTCTGAAAAGGCACAAAATGCTCAATTTCATACATTAATTTCCAAAACAAATCCGGGGATGCATGCCCCCGGACCCCCTAGAGCTCGCACCTCTGGCGCTCGCACATGACAAACTATGTCAAATGACAGGGGGGCCCAAAAATGAACCTCTGCTTAGGGCCCCCAAAAGGATAGGGCCGGCCCTGTGTGCCTCTCTCACGCACTCTGTTTATTAATTTTATACTTTATCAATAGACTACAGTAGATCTGGACTGGACACGAAAATGGAACTTTGCAGTAAAGGACCCAAAATCGTCGAACGAACCCCCAAGTATGAACCTTGAAACCGCGAAAATATCACATTTTCGCGATTTCGAGGTTCGAACTTGGGGGTTCGTTTGCCGATTTTGGGTCCCTTACTGCAAAGTTCCATTTTCGTGTCCAGTCCAGATCTACTGTAGTCTATGCTTTATCGTATGTTTTATAGTTAGAATATGAGTTTTACACATTGTTTTAGGCACTTATGACTTAGAAATAATGGTTTCACATTGTATTTTTAGTGGGGAAACAGTGGGAGGTGGTGGTGAAGGCAGGCGTGGGGGAGGACCACGCCGCACTTCTTGTGTAGCAACTTGACCCCTCTCATCCTCAGCTAGTCTCTTCTGACCCCAACGATGGCCTGGCGGAATTTTGAAGAATGCCATGGGGCCTGGGTCATCCTCCTCTTCCCCACTTGGTGGGGAGTCAACTATGTCATGGGGAGCAGTGGGGGAGCGATACCCACTCTCCTCCCTTTGTTGCAACATCGTGAGGCGACGAGGTAGATCAGATATGATGTAGCCTATCACTCGCGAAGTCAACGGGAAAACTGTCTTCCCCCCCTCCTCCCGTGCGTTCCCACCGCAGCTGGATTTGGGAGTTGCCAAGTATTGCCACTGTCTGGCAACATCCTGAGGAACATACCATACAAATCGGAACCCTTTAGCTACCATAGAACAAGAGTAGATAAGGTCGAAAGTGCCGACGCAGGTAGTGAGATAAGTGGGTGAACTGGCATCCCCCACCCACCCGTCCCCACCCGCGTGGTTGGACTTGGGGGTTGCCGAGTATGGCCACTGTTCAGCAACATCATAAGGTATATCCCATACAAATTTGAACTCTCTAGCAACCATAGGACAAGAATAAATAAGGTCGACAGTGCGGACGCAGGTGCTGGGGCGCTGGGGTTTAGTGTTACATACATTGCCGACACATACTTTATGCTGCGGCACTGGGGTCCAGTGGGTTAATAACTTAGTCACAACACCTTACCTGATCTTATAGCTACCACAAAGTCCCTCTCATCATAACATACAGCCACCATAGCTTACCTGATCCTATAGCTACCACAAAGTCCCTCTCATCATAACATACAGCCACCATACCTTACCTGATCCTATAGCTACCACAAAGTCCCTCTCATCATAACATACAGCCACTACACCTTACCTGATCCTATAGCTACCACAAAGTCCCTCTCATCATAACATACAGCCACCATAGCTTACCTGATCCTATAGCTACCATAAAGTCCCTCTCATCATAACATACAGCCACCATACCTTACCTGATCCTATAGCTACCACAAAGTCCCTCTCATCATAACATACAGCCACTACACCTTACCTGATTCTATAGCTACCACAAAGTCCCTCTCATCATAACATACAGCCACCATACCTTACCTGATCCTATAGCTACCACAAAGTCCCTCTCATCATAACATACACCCACTACACCTTACCCCTGTTAATTGGGTACGCATAACAACTTTTAACAAAACTGGTACGTTAAACTTTTTAAGGATTAATTTGACCACATTTTAGAAAGCTTCGCTAGTTTTAGAACTCATCAGCAATTTTCACCTATGTATTTAAAGGGATTGACAGAAGTGTTCGAGTGGTTACTGTACACTATGCGATTATTACACACTTCTAATCCGTTAAATATTTACTACATTGATTTTCTATAGTGTACACTTGTATTTTACAGTGTTATTTTAAAGATAACCAGGAAGAGAAGCAAAACAATAAATACAAAACACACACACTAAGATGGCCAAATATATTGTTGTGGTGCGTGACAAAGTGGCCTCCCGGTCAGCACTCCTTAACCTCTGAAGTGCGCATGGGGGGTATGAGACACCTCTGCCTGTGCGCACGTATTTGAGCTGTTTCCATCACTAAAATATTTATTTTACCATAAATAGCATTAATACTTCTCCATATGCACCTATTATAGGTTGATTATAAAGGTATTAACCTGTTACAACAATAAAACAAGTGGAAACAGCGTTTGGATGGTCAAAATCGGCGATACAGGCCGGGAGTTACATAATGTATGGCTGAGGCAACCTCCTTTCCCGCCACTTTTCCCCAAGTCTGGAGAGACACTGTCGATCGATACTCTCTCTCTCTCTCTTGCACTCGCTTGCTAACAGTGATGACAATGCCCTGCTTGCAACTCGCTAATGTTAGCACAAAAATATACCACAGAATAAGGGAATAACAGGGAAAATAGGTGATAACTGAAGGAGGCGAGGACAGTGGGGAAGGAGGGGAGGTAGAGGAGTGATATTTGGCATGGCCCAGGGGCAAAAAAAAAAAAAAAAAAATAATTGGTGTTTTAAATTGATTTTTTTTCCCCCTGACTCTTAAGAGTCTTCCCGCAGTCCGCCGGGGGAACTCTTAAGAGTCTTCCCGCAGTTCCCAGGTTAAGGGAGCCCACCTCGCTTTTTTTCTCTTTCTCTCCCTCTCTCTTTGGCTTGTATCCATTCGGCCCCATTCAGCCTACTGTTTTAAGACGTTTACCCCATCCAGGTGTCAATATTTTCCTGGCGGTAGCGAGCCAGCATATATATTTTTGTGTTGACAGCAAGCTAAATTTGTAAATTTTTCGATAGAAAAATGTCTCCGGCGAAGCCGTATTTCTCCATACAATGCTGGCTCGCTATCGCTCGCCAGAAGAAATCGACACCTGGATGGGGATAAACATCTTAAAACATGTGGCTGAATGGGGCCAAATGGATACAAGCCAGGGAAAGAGAGAAAAGAAGAGAAAGAAAATAAAAGCCGGTGACCCCCCTTAACAGAGGAAGAGACCATCGGGCTTACAGAGAACAAGGAACAGGTCACTTCGCTACACAAACATTTCGGCAGCTACAAAAAAGATATCTACTTTACTCCTTCAGACATTTTAAGTCCCAGTAAGTCCAAGGAGGCGCTTGACATGTATTTTGGGTCTTGAATTTGGCTCATGAGTGTTGTCGAAGCCTTACATTTTTCTCGATTTCCATCCACCAGAATGCTGTTTATTGTGATGTATCATATGTCAATGGAAAGAGGAATATTTATAGTACATGATAAAACAAAAAAAAGTGTAAATAAATCGAAATATGAAAGTGTAAATAAGTCCGGAATACAATTATTTCCCATGCAATTGTCTTCACACCGTCTTATCTCGAAATTGTGAGTGATGACCATATAGTTTTTTTTGCTCAAATAATAGTATTGTTTCTGCTCATTCCAAATCTGAAAACAGAAATTGTTTATCTTCAATAGTTCTCAAGCAGTGACCGAAAAAAAAAATGATTTTGATTTATATGGTTTATAACCTTTTCGATTTATTTCGTTGCTACGAAGTGTATGGTTTTAAATTTAGGCTGTATGAATACGGCAAATAATGCTGATGAGTATTAAATAAACTAGAAGTTCCTAGGACAAATACTTTTTGCGTTATGAATATTTGAAATGAAGAGCCAAAATGCGAATATTTACGCTTCACCCGTCTCTGTTCCGGCGATGCTAACCGGGTTCCGAGCTGTTCCCCACCTCGTGGTTGCGTTATTTGGTCGGATACGTATATAACTGTATATATCACCGGAATCGGAAAATTGTGCTCTTTCCAATGGTGAAAACAAAAATAATATAGCGTAATTGGTTCGTGGGCTATGCGCAATTGTTTCCATGCATTGTTATTGTTATGAAAATATATGAGAATGTTTATACAGTTGTATATCTTTGCCACAATATACAACACTTTTATATAATTTTCGTTGCCAATAATTGTATAATGTTCATAGAAGACATGTCAGTCATGAAGGATGTCAATTTTACTTTTTTTTTTTTTTTTTTTTTTTTTTTTTTTTTTTTTTTTAATATTCCAACTTACTGTCTTCCTCTCGGGCATAGGCTGAGAGCCTTAACATTCACCGCTTTACAATGAACAGTGAAGCCCGTGAGGTCTTGTTCCAGTCTAGGGAGTGAGACATGTGAAGCACGTAGAGTACAACGAGCACCTGCCATCTTGCCTTCACATGAGGCACGGTGCTCACTCATGGCCCGAAACGACCCCATCTCTGAAGCCACCTCGTTCCTGTGCTTCACTGTCTCACCCCCTACACTCGGACTCTCACACTTACACACACACACAACGCCACCTGTTGAGCAGATAACTCACCAGGCATTGCACCCCTATAGCATATTTTGAATATGGGAATATTCATACAGTGCTATTTAATCAGGGAACAATGAGGGTATTTTATTTGACGTTTCGGTGGGCTTGTGGTAATGCACTGATACTAGGTACAGCACAAATTCCATCCCAATAATATCTTCCCATTGATACATAGGGATTTGAACCCGGGACCTTTGGATTACCAGGCCAGTGGCAAGACCACTCCACCACACCTCCCCTAGCATGCATTGCCATTGCCTGGTAGGGCCACAACCCTTTCCAACGAGAAGGGAAATGGCTCCTGGGTTGACACTGAAAAAACAAAATAAGAAAGCCAGGTTATCTTCAGGTAATAAATTCAGAAATAATTCTATTGTACACGTAAATATAATAAAGTAATGTATATATATATATATATATATATATATATATATATATATATATATATATATACAAGGTGTCAAACAAAATATAAAGAATGGTAAAATCAATGTGTGATTGTGTGTATTTATATATAGCATATATATATAATAATTATATATATATATATATATATATATATATATATATATATATATATATATATATATATATATATATATATATATATATATATATATATATATATATATATATATATATATATATATATATATATAATATATATATACAGTATATATATATATATATATATATATATATATATATATATATATATATATATATATATATATATATATATGTGTCAAACCAGAGAAATATGTGCAAATTTCCAAGCCACCCAAAGAGGTACTGCACTTGACTCGTTATTTTTTTAGAGTGGTTTCCCCATGAGGCCTATATCCACTGTAGTGCAAAATTGTAGTAGAAATTGAATTGTGATTTTTTTTTTTTTTTTTTTTTTATGATGATGATGATGATGATGGGTGAATGAAGGTGGGTGAATGAAGGTGGGCCCCGAACCTCTGAAGTGATGATTGAATGAATGAATGAATTATTGAATGATTGAATGACTGAATGAAAGGGTGATGAAGGTGAATTGATTATGATGATGATGATGGGTGAATGAAGGTGGGTGAATGAAGGTGGGCTCCGAACCTCTGAAGTGATGATTGAATGAATGAATGAATTATTGAATGATTGAATGACTGAATGAAAGGGTGATGAAGGTGAATGAAAGGGTGATGAAGGTGAATTGATGATGATGATGATGATGATGATGATGGGTGAATGAAGGTGGGCCCCAAACCTCTGAAGTGATGATTGAATGAATGAATGAATTATTGAATGATTGAATGAATGAATGAAAGGGTGATGAAGGTGAATGAAAGGGTGATGAAGGTGAATGGAAGAATGCATAAGACTGAATGAATGAATGGGTGATTGTGATTGGAAAGGAATAATGAAGGTGAATAGGAGAATGCATAAATGAATGAATGAATCGTGCAAAGATTCTGGCTATAGGACATCTGCATCGAGTTGATGGTACTTGTGAAGCAGCCATTGACATCGATGCAGAGGCAAACGCTGCAAGACTTGCATCGAAAGCTCGTGTCCTTGCGAATTTGGTCCGTCTTGTAACACAGATGGCACCGCCTTCGCTTTCCGCCGGGGATCGTCTCGAGAACGTGTTCCAAGTTCCTGTTGTACCGGTCATGGTCCAGTACAACAGGACGTGGCTTGGAACCCCTTCCTCGAAGAGGACATCTCCGACAGCCTCTTGGTGCCTGAGCCCTAGCTTGAACGTCCATTACTAGTGGAACCCAGTTGGCATCCATGACGGGTGCTTCCCGAGCGCCACCAGCAGCAGCAGCTGCACCCGGTACTACTGGTGCAGGGGGGTCAAGTGGTAGGACATCCACTTGCTCCTCGTCATCAGTAGCATCGTCCGATACTGGTGCCGCCTGGGGTGCATTCTCGGCGAGTGCTCCCCCGACGGCAACAGCAGCAGCAGCAGCATCTGGACCTGGTGAGGGGGGGGGGGGGGGTCATGAAGGAGTGCTCCCCCAATGCCTCCACCAGCAGCAGGAGCACCAGGAGGAGTGCCAGGATCATCAGCAGGAGCGGCTGGGGAGTCTGGATTGTCGTCCGGTGGGGGCGACCCAGCTGAGCTTCCGGAGGATTGCCGACGCCGCCTGCCTCGCCTGAGACGGGCGCATGGCTCGTACTGACCTTCCGGCAAATCCTGTGCACGCCGGATGCGTCTCCCCGACAAAGGCCACTGCAGGGTTGAAGTGCAACAAGGAACGGACTACGCTTTCCTGGAACGCCAGCATAGTCATCTTCCTGCGGGGGTTGCACTTCTTGAAGAGTACGAAGGCATTGAAGAGGGCCATTTGGATGAAGTAGAATACGATCTTCTTCGTCCATTTGACCGTCCTTCGCTGGATGGGGCAGTACTGGATCATCTGATCGAAATGATTCACCCCACCCATGTGGCGGTTGTAGTCGTCAACACAAACAGGTGTTTCATGATGTTCTTGCGACTCCGCTGCCACCTGCCTTGTACCTTCTTCTTGACAAAGGAATGCTTTGGAATGGTGCTCTGGTCGTGGAAGGTGGACACTATGTTGACAATCCGTTTGTCTTTCCAAAGCATCACTAGGGTTGTGCCGTTGTTCATCGCCTCAATTGCATCGTCTTCCAGTGTCGATGCATGGGCAATGTCGCGCAACCGCTTCGGAGCCCCTCGTGCAAGCCTCAGGTTGCCACACACATATATCTGGTGGTGTGTGAGCATGTGGTGGCACAGGTCAACTGAGTTGTAAAAGTTGTCCATGAACAACTTGTAACCCATGCCTTGCAGGGACTCCGTTAAACCCTCAACCGTTTTCTGGAGAGTTTGACCAATACCAGTGTAGACTTGAAAGTCATACACGAAACCAGTCGTGGACTCTGCCAGGATGTACAGCTTGATGGCGTACTTCTTCGGCTTCATCGGGTTGTAGCACTTGAATGAAAGGCGACCCTTCCACCCAAGGCAGCCTTCGTCGATGGACACCTTCCTCTCCGGGACGTAGGCAAGCTTGAAGCCAGCAAGCAGGTAGCGCATCACCGTGCGGATCTTCACTAGCCTGTCTTTGGTCTGCTTGATGACTGCCTTGCTGTTGAATGTGTGGAAATTGCTCAGCAAGGCTTGGAACTTGGTGACCTGCATGGTCGTGCGAAACGTTGGGTAATTATGGACTCCATCATTTAACCAGTAGTGACGCACAGTGGGGAGTTTGTTCACACCCATGAGGAAGTACAGGCCAAGGAATTTGGCCATGTCCTCCTCACTGAATGATGTCCAGAGAGAACCAACGAATAAGGCATATGCATTGGTCTCTTTCACCAGGAACCTGAGCAGTTCTCTTGTAAAGAAGAGCTGGAAGAACTGCAGTGGTGTCACTGGTGCTGGAACCCGCAAGCCAGGGGTTCCAGTGAAAGGATCAACGTTGGGTGTGAACAGATCTGACGTCCACTCGTGATCCTCAGAATACACGGTGGGGGGGCGTAGAGGAGCACGTGCTGGGAGAGCACCACGTCGTCTGCCTGGACGACGTATGTAACCTCTGCGGCCCCTGGGCCTACCACCTCCGCCCTTCATGGGCCCAGATTTTCGGCGGGGAGGGGGAGGGGGTGGGGGGTCGTCTTCTACGGAAGACGAAGGGGGTGGGGGTGATGGTGGATGTGATGAGGGTGATGGAGAAGGTGGTGTGGTGGAGTCAGGGCGTGTGGATGTGATGAGGGTGATAGAGAAGGTGCTGTGGGTGGATGAAGTGGGGCAGGAGGAAGCCTCTGTGGAAGCTCCTCATCGATTGCCGCAGCAATCTCATCGTGCATGATTAGGCGATGTTCAGGCGGAACAAACGCCATGTAGCGCGCCTCACTGCCCCGCTGTTACCCAAGGAGATCAGCGAGGGGGAGGCTACGTTAGGAGACAGGACATGTGATGGTGGGGTGTTTAGACTACCCACCGGCAGGAGTGAAGCCAGGATGCGGGGGCTGTCTGAAATGTTGCTGGCCGGTGATTCTACGTGAGGTAACAAGGGACCGCCATGCAGGGTGCGTCGTGAAGCAGGAGAAGAAAAAGAATAGAATTATGTGTGCAAGTCCGGGAATGGTAGTGGTGTGAAGACATGAGAGGATGTTGATGGTTGTGGTGAGAAGACATGAGTGGATTTTGATGGTAGGATGGGTGCTGGTAGGACGGATGGGGATGGATGAGGTGGGGCGATGTGGAGTGATGTACGGGCTAGGGGGACGGGTGTTGATGAGTAGTGGCGATGAAGGGGGACGGGTGATGATGAGCAGTGGCGAGGTGGGGTGATGTGGAGTGATGTACGGGCTAGGGGGACGGGTGTTGATGAGACGTGGTGAGGTAGGGCGACGGGTGATGATGAGCAGTGGCGATGAAGGGGGACGGGTGTTGATGAGACGTGGCGAGGTAGGGCGACGGGTGTTGATGAGCAGTGGCGATGAAGTGGGACGGGTGTTGATGAGACGTGGCGAGGTAGGGCGACGGGTGATGATGAGCAGTGGCGATGAAGGGGGACGGGTGTTGATGAGACGTGGCGAGGTAGGGCGACGGGTGACGATGAGCAGTGGCGATGAAGGGGGACGGGTGTTAATGAGACGTGGCGAGGTTGGGTGACAGGTGGAGTTTCTGGAGGTTGAGGTGGAGCTGGTGGAGCTGGAGTTGGTGGAGGTGTAGGTGGAGCTGGAGTTTGTGGAGGTGGAGGTGGAGCTGGAGTTTGTGGAGGTGGTGAAGTGAGAATCCTCCTCCTCTTCCCCCTGGCCGGTGGAGAATGGGTCAAATCATCATCATCATCCGTCTCACCCGCCTCATCCGTCCACTCCTCTTGCTCGCTCTCCATGTCGTCCTCGCTCTCGCTCTCACTGCTGGACATGTCGAGGATGGTAGCAAGGACAGAGGCCAGCTGGTCCTCAGGGATGGGGCGTTTTCTACTCATGGCTAGTCGACTAGATGTGTAACTGATCTGTAATGGGAGGGGGGGGGGATAAAAACAAATGCAAAACAGAAAATATATATATATATATATATATATATTGTGACGCACCCAGTGCGTGGCAACGCAACCTGATTGTACTCCTTGGTACTCCACTGTACCGCCACTGTGCGGTACCTCTGTACCGCTGTACCGTGCTGGCTGCCTATATTGAGTGTGACAACGTATAACTATGTTCTTTGTATCTCTGCAAAGGTCTCGTCATGTGCTAACCAGTGGTGGGTTTTGTTTTAAGCCATGTCGAGACCTTCCATTTAATATGTAGTATCAATAGAGAAGTTGATAGATAAGACAATGGGAGTTCAGAGAGAGAGAGTGAGTTGGGCTTCAGAGCGAGAGGGTAGCAATGCGCCACGCTGCCGGGGGGGTGGTTGCCAGACGTATGGACCGGTTGGCAGCCTTGCGCTTATAGCTAGGTGCGACAGGGTTGGTAGTCCATTGCCGCCTGCCTATGCTGCCTGGGCTGCCCATGTTGTCGTACTGCACATTGCCTGGAGGCTCGCTGTGTGTTCCATGATCAGGTTGCCTAGAACCTTTGAGATTCTAACATCCCTTGCCCTCTCTCCCAACTTCTCACGGTTGCACTCTTTCTCTCTGACGACATTACTCTCATTTCATTCTTCTCTCTATTTAAATGCATAACCTTCCCTTGAGGTCCTAAAGGAGTTTCAGCACTCACCTCTCGTATTACTCTTAGGACAAGCATATATTTACATGTATTAGATTTAAGGGGTTAATGTGAACAGCGATCTTCTTGATGAGGATAGTTGGTGAACGTTCTACATGTTCACGAGTTATATGCCCAGCTCATCATCCAATTTGTGACTAGACTAGTGCCATGTGTAAGAGCCCGACCATGCCCAGGAGTTGTCTGTAGAGGGGCGAGGACTTAGCCTTGATTTGCCTACCGAGCCAGGAGCGAGTGTAGTACCAGAGACTACAGCTCGCTCGTAGTGCCGGTATAGTAGAGTAACGTAATTTATCTGTCCTTGTGTTCTCTGCAGTCTTTTCCTGGGTTCTCGCTTTCGGTGCTGGGACTCGTTGTTCCTGTGACTTGGCCTGCTAGCTAGAACACATGGGGATGATGAGTGGGTTATATCTTTATTTTACTATGCATTGCAGCTCTCTTTAAGTATATGTATGTAACACTTTACAATACACATTACTCACACACAAGACAACACTATTAATACTTTCATGTATCAATTAACTGCACTGTCGTTTTGCTGCTGTGTCCGGAGTTCTGTTGCGTAGGGCGCATACGGACTCAGAGGGGAGACAGAGTGAGAGAAGCGAAGTAGCCTATGCGGTAGTAGGCTACCGGCGCAGTACTGTTGCCTGCAACCTTTTAGTTATTCCAAGTATAGATTCATTCTTATAATAAGTGACTACTATTTATGTTCCTTCCATGTGTATTATTAGGTATCTACTGGATCATGAACATCTTGTATGCTACATGCTAGTGCATGTTAGTAGGGGACAGTTATTCTAGTGCACGCGCTTTCAAGTAGGCGTGTACATTTGTCATTTAGCATTTCACTGTCATACCTTTAGCCTGCTTCTATTCTACATTATTAGAGGCTTAATATTAACGTAGTTTCTTGAGTATTGCATTTCTTTAGTAATAACGTAACCTATAAATGTCTGAGGGAGTTTAGCCTCATAGCCTACCCCTGTTGTACACTTTCGCCGAGTTAAGGTACCTCGTTACCATAGACGATAACTCTGTAGGGCGTTGGTGCTTTTGTTGTCTGGAGCATATAGTATTTGGGACTGGAATCGAGCGTGTCGTTGTCACATAAGCCATTTCTGTCCTACGATCAAGAATCCCGAATATGTATTGCCGATCCAGCCGTAACAAAATGGCGACCTTGCACAAGATTCAGTAGTATCCTATCACATGTTTTTTGGAGAACTATTCTATGCTACCTAGTAGAGCTGGCTAGAATTTTCTTGCATATTGGAGGAATTTTTATTGTGTCATTATTGTATTGGTGGACTTGCAGATTGTTTCGTTAGGGGTGTCTAGAGTAGAGTCATTCAAGCATCTTTAACATTTTGTGAGTCGAGACTGCAATTAGTAATAAGCACTTTTTTTTTTTTTTTATGAACAGCAATTGTATAACCAGCACTATGTCTAATGACTCATCATTTACGGGGGAGGATAACACGGTACAGCCTAGTGACCAGCAAGTACAACAGATATTTAGGGAGGGGAGTGTTATAAGTGGAGAGAGGGATGCCCGGGCATTTTTGCAGACACCTTTGACCGAACAGCGCCTGCAGGCTATTGATTGTTACGGTCTTCGCTGTTTAGCCACGGTTTTGGGGCGGGACTGTCCTGACAGTTGGCCCAAGAAGAATTTGGTGGCATGTTTGTTGGGTGATGGCGATGGGGCGGTGGGTGGAGTGGGGTCTTGGGGGGTTCCCTCCAAGCCTCCATTCCACTCTACCCCTGAGCTGGGCCCTCAGCCAGCGAGTCTTAGCACGATGCAGCAGGAGGGTTCTCAATGGCAAGCTGGCTTACCCGTAAAAACGTCTCGGTGTGGATCCCCCATTTTGTGCTCTCCCCCCCCAGGCCTGTCTCCTGAGATGTTATTTCAGCTAGAACTAGCTAAGCTTAAGTTGCAAGAGAGTCAACAGGCTAGTATAGAACGGATTAAGCTGCAGGAGACTCAGATACAACAGGCTAGTATAGAACGCATAGAGGTTGCTAGAATCCAAGCCAATCAGGATGCAACCAGGTACCAGGCTGAAATGGATGTCGAGAAGTCTAGAGTAGAGACCACGGGGCGTCATCTCGGTGGTGGGCACCGGGTTACAGACTCACTTTCGCATTTAATTAAGTTAGTACCCGCATTTGATGAGACAGCAGTGACTGAGTTTTTTGCTCGTTTCGAAAAGAAGTGTCGTGAGTATGACTGGCCGGAGGTTAAATGGGCAGCATTAGTTTCATCACGTCTAGTGGGTAAGGGGTTGAAAGCCTACGATGCACTGTCACTGGACGAGAGTGTCGTGTATGGACTGGTGAAGGAGGCTGTGCTCCGGGCCTACGAACTGCAACCCGAAACTTATAGATTGAAGTTCCGTGGCGTGAATAAGAAGAGCGACGTCAGTTTTATGGAGCACGCACGGGACTTAACAGATGCATGTAATAACTGGTTTCGGTCCGAGCACGCAGAGTCGGCTGAGGAAATTAAGCAACTTTTCTATCTGGAACAGTTTTACCAATGTACTGGAACCGATCTAACGCTGAACATTAAGGAAAAATGTCCCAAGACAGTAGAGGAGGCTGCCAAGATGGCAGACCTCAGATTATCATTGATTCGTGGTTGCGGTGCCGCTCAGAGGGCTGAGTCAGGGCAGAAGGGGCGCTATACCCCACCCACCAGAGTTTTCGATAATAACAAATCCTATGACACACATAACCATACTAAAAGCATTGCACCTAATAACACCTACAAACACAAGCCTCTCCCGTTTACTAAAGGTCAGGCCCCTTCTTCGCCCGCACAAGGGAAGAAGCCCATTGGGGATGTGAAATGTTACAAATGTCAGAAGCTAGGCCATTATTCACGTGAGTGCCCTAGTAACACTCCCGCTAAGCCGGTGTCATTGGTTCACAGTATCGGTGTGTCTCTGAAGGCTGCAGCAACTGCCCGGGGTAGGTTGTCAGCAGCTGAGGCACACGCGGTAAAGAAGCGTACGGAAGGCTCGACACCTGTCCGGGACACTTTCTGTAGCCATCGGGGGCACGGGTTTGTGAGCTGGGGGAGTGAACTACGGAGGGTTGACTTGCTGAGGGATACGGGGGCTTCGCAAACTTTGTTGAGGAACTTCACAGGGAAACCGATAAATGCGGCCAGAGTTGTTGTGGTGCAGGGTATAAATGCTACGAGGTCATACCCACTTGTGAGGTTGGAGTTGAGAGTGGGAGAGGTGTGCAGGGAGCTGGATGTAGGGATCGTTGAGTGTTTGCCAGTTGAGGGCGTCGACCTTCTTCTCGGCAACGACTTTGCGGTGCCCACTTCCGGGACTCCACCCTTAGTCGTTGCCGAGAGGGCGGCCGACGTGGATGGTGAGAATTGGGAATGGGTTGGGAGGTGCCAACAGGATGAGATGGCCTGTGTGGTAACCCGATCTCGCTCTGCGGCTCCTGCACAGCCTAGCACTCAACCTCGGGGACAGTGGAGGAAGGATCAGGAGAAGGTTGCTAAGGGCAGGAAAAGGGACATTGATTCTGCTGCACTTCTCGGTGATTCGGTACTTGGACCTATAATAAACACGGGAGTTGACTCTGGCCCAGATATGGTGTGTAACAAGGCAGAGTTGGGTAAGACTTCGCGTGAGGCAAGAGCTGTAGCGAGAGCCACTAAGGCAGTAGAGCCTACTAGCCGGGGTAATGTCTTATTACAAAACCATCTTGATGCATTGACGCCCGGGGACATTAGTGAGCAGCAGCTGCAAGACGCTAGCCTAGCTCGTTATAGCAATGGTGCCATAGAGTTGGAGGAAGATGGGGATGCGAAGCCGGGAGATTTCTTTAGGCTCAACAGGATATTGTACTGCAGATTTCTAGACCCCAAATCGAAGTGGGAGGGCGGTGCGAGGGTAGTAGACCAGGTGGTTGTTCCAAATAAGTATAGAGAGTCCTTATTGTGTCTGGCGCATGATGTGCCGGTGGCGGGTCATTTGGGGGTAACAAAAACATTGGCGGCATTGGGCAGGTTTTTCTGGTGGCCTGGGGTCAAGGCTGATGTCTGTGCATGGGTGGCTGGGTGTGCGACCTGCCAGACAACGGGGAAGCCTAACCAGACCATCCCGAAGGCACCTTTGTTTCCCATACCTGTCACCGGGCCTCCGTTCAGCAAAGTTGTAGTAGATTTGGTTGGCCCTTTCCCGCCTACTAGTAGTGGCAATAAATTCCTGTTGACAATCATGGATGTGGCTACGAGATACCCGGACGCATACCCCATGAGAAACGGCTCGGCAAAGGCAGTTGTTAAAAACTTATTATTGTTCTGTTCCCGTTATGGATTTCCACGTGAGGTGCAGTCAGACCAGGGGAGCAATTTTACATCCAAATTGTTCAAGCAAACCCTTCAGTTGCACGGTATATGTTCTGTAGTGTCGTCAGCCTACCATCCCGAGAGTCAGGGAGTCTTGGAGCGGTGGCACTCGACCCTGAAGAGTATGCTACGCTGTTACTGTGCAGAACATGACACTGATTGGGATTTGGGTCTGCCGTATGTTCTGTTCGCTGCACGTGAAGTCCCAGGAGAGAGCCTGGGGTTCAGTCCAAATCAACTAGTCTTTGGCCATAATGTGAGAGGACCTTTAAGTATGGTGAAAGAGATCTGGGAGGGCGAAGAGAAGCCGGGGTCTGTACTTAAATATATCCTTGAGAGCCGGGAGAGACTTATAGGTTGCATGGCAGCGGCAGGTAATAACTTGGTTAATGCACAGGCGGTCATGAAGCACCAGTATGACGCCAAGGTGAAGCTTCGGGAGTTTTCGGTGGGTCAGGAGGTAATGTTGCTTTTACCTTTGCCTGGACACCCCCTTTCTGCCAAGTTTATTGGGCCGTATGTGGTGGCTAAGAAACTGTCCGACCTTGATTATCTCGTTGCAACACCTGACCGTAGAAAAAAACATCAGTTATGTCATGTTAACCTCATGAAAGAGTATGTGAGACGCCCCTCAGAGCCTCTCACTGTCCCTGTGCTGGCCTGCAGCGGCCAGGGTGGAGAAGGAGGTGGGGACAGTCATGCTGCTGAGGAGGATAGCTGGGACTGTGTCATTTCCGTGGAACAGTGGGCGGGGAATACTGAACAAGAGGCTAGGCAAGCTGTAAGTCACCTGCCTGAGCACCAGGGTGCTGCTGTCCTAGGCCTGTTCAGGTCATACCCCTCTGTTTTCGCCGAACACCCAGGTCTCACTACTCAGGTAACGCACGACGTGGACGTCGGTGATAATGTGCCCTTCAAGTCAGTGCCCTACCGTGTGCCCCCGGTAAAGTTGCCAGCTTTACGGGAGGAGTTAAAATACATGGTTGAGAGAGGGATGATCACTGAAGGTTATGTGAAGTGGACATCACCCGTCACGTTGCAGCCAAAACCTGACGGCAAGGTGCGGTTCTGCATAGATTTTCGTAGGCTAAATGGCTTGACCACTACCAACCCTTACCCTTTGCCTCGAGTTGACGACAGCGTGGACAAGATAGGGAATGCAAAGTACCTTACTAAAATTGATCTTGTAAAAGGCTACTGGCAAGTACCCCTGTCGGACCGAGCTAAGCAAGTTTGTGGTTTTGTGGTAGATGGCAAGACCTACCAATGTAACGTAATGCCTTATGGGCTTAAGAACGCACCTGCCACGTTTCAGAACCTGATGAACGATATTTGTGACGAAATCCCTAACTGCACGGTCTACCTTGATGACGTGATAGTGTATGATGACAATTTTGAAAATCACCTAAGGCACTTAGAGACCCTGTTTGGGAAGTTGCACGATGCTGGGCTGGTGGTGAACCTGAGGAAGTGCGGGTTTGTAAAGGCTACTGTGCAGTATCTTGGCTTCGTGGTCGGGTTAGGCCGGGTGTGCCCCCCCCTGAGCAAGATACAGGCTATCAATATGTTTCCCAGGCCCACCACTAAGCGCCAGGTCATGCGGTTCCTAGGTATGATAGGCTATTATAGGCGCTTCATCCGGGGATACTCTACTGTCTTAGCACCGTTAACTGATCTACTGTCGAAGTCAGTGAAGTTCTGTTGGGCTGCGGAGTGTCAGAGGGCTTTCGACCTAGTCAAGCACCTGCTGTGTACACATCCGATTTTGAGAGCCCCAGACTTTTCCAGGAGTTTTCAGCTGGCGACTGATGCCAGCGGTGTGGGTGCCGGGGCAGTGTTACTGCAGACTGATTCCGAGGGCTTGGAACACCCAGTGAGCTTCTTTTCTCGCAAGTTTAATTCGGCACAAAGGAATTACTCGACTATAGAGAAGGAGCTTCTTGCTATCGTTTTGTCGCTCAAACATTTCGAAGTTTATGTTCCAGCCTACGGCCCGGTAGTGACGATTTATACGGACCATCATCCCTTGAAATTCCTAAATCAGTTTCACAATCGGAATATGCGGTTGACCAGGTGGTCCCTAATGCTCCAAGAGTATAATCTCAACATTCAGCATATTGCCGGGAGTGAGAACGTGATAGCAGATTGTCTATCAAGGGTTGATGATCCAGGATAGTCGTGCACAGTGTGTGGGTTGAGCAGGAGTAAAATTAGGCTATCATAACGCCGTCCAAAAAGATTATAAAACAATAAAATAAACGAGAATTTTTTTTTTTAGTTTTGTAAGTCTTTATTGTTGTAGCATGATGCATGCGATATTGTGTTTTATGTATAATTCACACTTCAGTTGTTGTGCACCTTTTGCAATTAGTGGCAGCTAAGGGTAGCAGGTCGGTTGGTTGCCTGTCAGATTTTGATAATGCTTCTAAGGTCGATTATCTAAAATCTTGGGGGGGCTGTGACGCACCCAGTGCGTGGCAACGCAACCTGATTGTACTCCTTGGTACTCCACTGTACCGCCACTGTGCGGTACCTCTGTACCGCTGTACCGTGCTGGCTGCCTATATTGAGTGTGACAACGTATAACTATGTTCTTTGTATCTCTGCAAAGGTCTCGTCATGTGCTAACCAGTGGTGGGTTTTGTTTTAAGCCATGTCGAGACCTTCCATTTAATATGTAGTATCAATAGAGAAGTTGATAGATAAGACAATGGGAGTTCAGAGAGAGAGAGTGAGTTGGGCTTCAGAGCGAGAGGGTAGCAATGCGCCACGCTGCCGGGGGGGTGGTTGCCAGACGTATGGACCGGTTGGCAGCCTTGCGCTTATAGCTAGGTGCGACAGGGTTGGTAGTCCATTGCCGCCTGCCTATGCTGCCTGGGCTGCCCATGTTGTCGTACTGCACATTGCCTGGAGGCTCGCTGTGTGTTCCATGATCAGGTTGCCTAGAACCATTGAGATTCTAACATCCCTTGCCCTCTCTCCCAACTTCTCACGGTTGCACTCTTTCTCTCTGACGACATTACTCTCATTTCATTCTTCTCTCTATTTAAATGCATAACCTTCCCTTGAGGTCCTAAAGGAGTTTCAGCACTCACCTCTCGTATTACTCTTAGGACAAGCATATATTTACATGTATTAGATTTAAGGGGTTAATGTGAACAGCGATCTTCTTGATGAGGATAGTTGGTGAACGTTCTACATGTTCACGAGTTATATGCCCAGCTCATCATCCAATTTGTGACTAGACTAGTGCCATGTGTAAGAGCCCGACCATGCCCAGGAGTTGTCTGTAGAGGGGCGAGGACTTAGCCTTGATTTGCCTACCGAGCCAGGAGCGAGTGTAGTACCAGAGACTACAGCTCGCTCGTAGTGCCGGTATAGTAGAGTAACGTAATTTATCTGTCCTTGTGTTCTCTGCAGTCTTTTCCTGGGTTCTCGCTTTCGGTGCTGGGACTCGTTGTTCCTGTGACTTGGCCTGCTAGCTAGAACACATGGGGATGATGAGTGGGTTATATCTTTATTTTACTATGCATTGCAGCTCTCTTTAAGTATATGTATGTAACACTTTACAATACACATTACTCACACACAAGACAACACTATTAATACTTTCATGTATCAATTAACTGCACTGTCGTTTTGCTGCTGTGTCCGGAGTTCTGTTGCGTAGGGCGCATACGGACTCAGAGGGGAGACAGAGTGAGAGAAGCGAAGTAGCCTATGCGGTAGTAGGCTACCGGCGCAGTACTGTTGCCTGCAACCTTTTAGTTATTCCAAGTATAGATTCATTCTTATAATAAGTGACTACTATTTATGTTCCTTCCATGTGTATTATTAGGTATCTACTGGATCATGAACATCTTGTATGCTACATGCTAGTGCATGTTAGTAGGGGACAGTTATTCTAGTGCACGCGCTTTCAAGTAGGCGTGTACATTTGTCATTTAGCATTTCACTGTCATACCTTTAGCCTGCTTCTATTCTACATTATTAGAGGCTTAATATTAACGTAGTTTCTTGAGTATTGCATTTCTTTAGTAATAACGTAACCTATAAATGTCTGAGGGAGTTTAGCCTCATAGCCTACCCCTGTTGTACACTTTCGCCGAGTTAAGGTACCTCGTTACCATAGACGATAACTCTGTAGGGCGTTGGTGCTTTTGTTGTCTGGAGCATATAGTATTTGGGACTGGAATCGAGCGTGTCGTTGTCACATAAGCCATTTCTGTCCTACGATCAAGAATCCCGAATATGTATTGCCGATCCAGCCGTAACAATATATATATCTACAATTAGAAAAAAAAAAAAAAAAACTCCACCCAAAAAAAAAAAAATATATATATATATATATATATATATATATATATATATATATATATATATATGGGGGGAGGGGGAGGGGGAGGAGGGAGGGGAGGAGTATAATAATATATAATGAATAGATACTAGCCTAGTAATATTTATATGGGGGCAGGGGGAAGGGGGAGGGAGGGGGAGGGGGCATAACATAGATAAATACATAAACACGAATTATATAATAATAAATATATTATATATATATATATATATATATATATATACTGTATATATATATATATGGGGGAGGGGGGTATAATGGGGGAAGAGGGGGACGGGGTATAATGGGGGACGGAGGGAGGGGGAGGGGGCATAACATAGATAAATACATAAACACGAATTATATTATATATATATATATATATATATATATATATATATATATATATATATATATATATATGGGGGGAGGGGGAGGGGGAGGGGGGGAGGGGAGGAGTATAATAATAATATATATAATAAATAGATACTAGCCTAGTAATATTTATATGGGGGCAGGGGGGAGGGGGGGAGTGGGGAGGGGAAGGGGGGAAGGAGGGGAGGGGGAGGGAGGGAGGGAGGGGAGGAGTATAATAATAATATATAATAAATAGATACTAGCCTAGTAATATTTATATGAGGGGCAGGGGGAAGAGGGGGAGGGGGGGGAGGGGGAGGGGGAGGGAGGGGAGGAGTATAATAATAATATATAATAAATAGATACTAGCCTAGTAATATTTATATGAGGGGCAGGGGGCAGGGGGAAGAGGGGGAGGGGGAGGGGGAGGAGGGAGGGGAGGAGTAGAATAATAATATATAATAAATAGATACTAACCTAATAATAATATATATTGTAGGCTATATGGGAGAAGAGGGGGAGGGGGTATAATGGGGGAGGGAGGAGGAGGAGGGGGGTATAATGGGGGAGGGAGGGGGAGGGGGGTAAAATGGGGGAGGGAGGGGGAGGGGGGTATAATGGGGGAGGGAGGGGGAGGCGGAGGGTGCATAACATACATATAAATACATAAACACGAATTATATTATTTTATATATATATATATATATATATATATACAGTATATATATATATATATATATATATATATATATATATATATATATATGGGGTGGGAGGGGGAGGGGGCATAACATACATAAATACATAAACACGAATTATATTATATATATGGGGGGAGGGGGACGAGGGAGGGCAGGGGGAGGGGGGAGTAGAATATTAATATATAATAAATAGATACTATCCTAATAATATATATTGTATATGGGGGGCAGGGAGAAGAGGGGGAGGGGGTATAATGGGGGAGGGGGCATAATAATAAAAAAACAAAACATAGTATATACAAGAGATCAAGTGACTGTCTGGGGAAGGGTTACTCAGGTCCAGGTATCCTATTGGGAGGTGTGAAGCCAAGGGAGTGGTATTCGAAGGTGTGAAAACCACCACAACTACCATCACCACCACAACTACCATCACCACCACAACTACCATCACCACCACAACTAACACCACCACCACAACTAACACCACCACCACAACTAACACCACCACCACAACTAACACCACCACCACAACTAACACCACCACACAACTAACCCACCACCACAACTAACACCACCACCACAACTAACACCACTGTGTTGACAGAAATGTGTTCTGATGGTCGATGGTTCGATCCCCACTGAGAGACTAGAAACATTTAGTGGCTCACGTGTATTTGTGATATATTCTCAATATTTGTAACTCTCATGCTTTGTGCGTTAGAATTTAAATGAAATCAATTTCAACCCGAGTTGCGTCGGGACACTCAAAAATCTGTGTATGGTATTCTGGAAATATGGATCCTACAACTAGGTTGAATTGAAATATATTCGCCTAGTGGGTTTGCCTTCTCCCTAACATAAATAGGATAGAAGGCTGAGTGTCTTTTAGACTGCCGTGGGTGTAATTGATTAAGCGTCGGCTATCGTTCTGATGGTTTGATGGTTCGATCCCCACTGAGATACTAGAAACATTTAGTGGCTCACGTGAATTTGTGATATATTCTCAATATTTGTAACTCTCATGCTTTGTGGGTTAGAATTAAATTAAATCAATTTCAACCCGAGTTGCGTCGGGACACTCAAAAATCTGTGTATGGTATTCTGGAAATATGGATCCTACAACTAGGTTTGAATTGAAATATATTCGCCTAGTGGGTTTCCCCTTCTCCCTAACATAAATAGGATAGAAGGCCGAGTGTCTTTTAGACTGCCGTGGTGTAATTGATTAAGCGTCGGCTATCGTTCTGATGGTCGATGGTTCAATCCCCACTGAGAGACTAGAAACATTTAGTGGCTCACGTGTATTGTGATATATTCTCAATATTTGTAACTCTCATGCTTTGTGGGTTAGAATTAAATTAAATCAATTTTCAACCCCGAGTTGCGTCGGGACACTCAAAAATCTGTGTATGGTATTCTGGAAATATGGATCCTACAACTAGGTTTGAATTGAAATATATTCGCCTAGTGGGTTTCCCTTCTCCCTAACATAAATAGGATAGAAGGCTGAGTGTCTTTTAGACTGCCGTGGTGTAATTGATTAAGCGTCGGCTATCGTTCTGATGGTCGATGGTTCGATCCCCACTGAGAGACTAGAAACATTTAGTGGCTCACGTGTATTTGTAATATATTCTCAATATATATAGGCTACCCCTAATAAATAAATAAAAAAAAAAAAAATATATATATATATATATATATATATAATTATATATATAATATTTATTATATATATATATATATTATATATATAATTATATATAATAGAGTTTGTGATGGGGGACATTTATGTTGGGTATAATAATAATAATAATAATAATAATAATAATAATAATTAATTATAATAATATAATAAAGCAAAAATATAAATGAAATACAAATATACCGGTAAATACTTTTTTATGGGTGATCCCATACACAGGAATAACAGGTATAATAATAAATAATCTATCTATCTATCTATTGCCTGACGCCGTGATCCCCGAAGGGGTGGCCACGAACGAACCGCCCCCATGCACCTCTGTCCCCAGTCAGTCGACACCCCTCCCCCCAACCAGCACCGCCTTCATTCATGTAGTTCCTCACTCCATCCTTCCACCTCATATTCGGTCTACCTCTCCCCCTCTGTCCCTCCACCTCGCTCTCGTACACCCTCTTAGTCATTCTCTCGCTTTCCATACGTTCCATATGGCCGAACCATCTCAAGTTGTTCCTTTTCACACTTTCCAGCACATCTACCTCCACACCACACCTCCTTCTTACTTCCTCATTAGTCTGTCTATCCCTCCATGTAATTCCGCACGCACTCCTTAAGTAATTCATTTCCACTGCTCTCACTCTTGGTCTGAGTCTCTCAACCAACGTCCATGCTTCGCTTCCGTAAGTCAGTGTCGGGATTACCACACTGTCATGCAAGGACTTCTTCACTTCCATACTGACCACCCTATTTCTTGTTACTGCTTTTAGCGTTCCTACAACCCTCTTCCCCTGTTGTACCCTCTCCCGCACCTCTTCATCCATAGTCCCATCTTTACTCAACACACTGCCCAGATACTTAAAAGAGTTGACGATCTCCATAGCCTGACCGTTCAGCTTCACCTCACACTCTGTGACTTCACCCTTTTCGAAGACCATAACCTTGCTCTTCCCCGTATTTACCTTCAAATTCCGTTTTTCGCACACTGTTCCAAACTCATTTACCAGACCCTGCAACTCCCATTCATTATCACTCATCAGAACTGTATCATCCGCAAACAGCAGTATAGGTAGCTTCCACTCAATTCCCTCCCTTTTCAGCGATACACCAACATCCACTGCTCTTGATAGTATTTCTTTCATAACTCCATCCATATATACAGTAAACAACCACGGGGACATCACACACCCCTGTTTCAAACCAACATTCAGGTCAAAGAACTCGCTCTGCTCACTCTCCACACGTACTGCCGCCTTTGCACCCTCATACATGCTCTTCACTGCTTTCAGCAACTTGCCCTCTACTCCGTATATTCTAAGTACTTTCCACAAACCTTCTCTATCCACTCTGTCATAGGCCTTCTCCAAGTCCATAAAGGCAACATACACCTTTTGTTTCTTCTCCAGATACTTCTCCACAACACAATTCAGGGTAAAAATCTGATCTACACATCCTCTTCCCTTCCTAAAGCCTCCCTGCTCGTCGCCTATCCATTTCTCCGTTCTCACTCTCACTCTCTCAATCACTACCCTACTGTATACCTTCCCTACTACGCTTAGAAGACATATTCCTCGGTGGTTACCACACACTCCTCTTTCCCCTTTGCCCTTATATAGGGGGACTATTATGCCAGTCTTCCAGTCATCGGGTGCACTCCCCTTCTCCCATCACTATCTCACCACCATACATCAACATTTCCCCACACACTCCATCTGTTCCTGGTGCTTTCCCCAGCTTCACTCTTTTCATGGCTTCCCACACTTCTAAATAATAATAAATAATAATAATACAAATAATAAAATAGGCCTAAACACAAAAATAATAAAAATAATAGAATGGTGGTGGTGGTGGAGATGGTGGTGGTGTTGACACCAATAGGGTTGGGTTCATTTTCTGACCTGACCCACGGTCAGAAAAGTGACCTGACCCGTGGTCAGAAAAGGGACCCTACCCTATTGGTGTCAACACCACCACCATCTCCACCACCACCACCACCACCACCACCACCATGACCATCACCACCACCACCACCATCACCACCACCACCACCACCATCACCACCACCACCACCACCACCACAACCATCACCACCACGACCATCACCACCACCACCAGGACCACGACCATCACCACCACCACCACGTCCACCTACTCGTGGCCATCACCACCACCACCACCACCACCTACTCGTCGCGACATAAAAATGTTGACTGTACTTACTCACACTGCTGAGATTCCCTCGTGGCCACCAAGCCGTATATGTAGAGTGCTTTTGCCAATAAAAAACTTACCTCCCAAGCACTTTCCACCAATAAATTATCGAGCAAAAATGCAAGCACTTTCCACCACTAAATTATCGAGCAAAAATGCACAGGGCTGAGGGAGCATGGCGACATATGCTCGACCAGTAATGAAAGTTTTTCACTAAGAAACACTAATACAAGTAAGATACACTACTTGAACTGATAAATAGCAATATAATTGACTGATATTATATGAAAGTGATCCACTAACAAGCGAAACATATAGGCAAAAAGCATGGCCCCTCGTGGGCTCCACCACCTTGGTCACGTAGCCTACACCACAGAATGCTCGACCAGTAATAAAAGTTTTTTCACTAAGAAACACTAATACAAGTAAGATACACTACTTGAACTGATAAATAGCAATATAATTGACTCGATATTGTATGAAAGTGATCCACAAACAAGCGAAACCATGGCCCCTCGTGGAGCCCACCTTGGTCACGTACACCAGACTAGCATAACACATACTAACATGGTTATTATACCCTAAACAAGAATAACACAATAATCCATCGATAACCCAACGATATAGCACTTCGTTTGGGTTATATTAGGGCGGTAATACCAGCCAGGCTGGGCAAAATGGAGGCCCCTTGGTTTAAAGGGCCACGCACACCCACCTAGTAGACTGGCTGCTGGGAAGAAACTGACTCTCTCTACCCCCGCGGGGCCCTCACAGGGACGCTAGGGGGTTGCTAGATGTTTCCACATGTACATCTAACTTATCGGACTTACCAGCCAAAAGACCGGCTCAATTGCGTCATAAACTTATTTTCTGGCAATATAATAAGTCCATATGACGCGGTCGTGTCATATGAGTTTTTGGTTCACTCTGCCATATGACGCGATCGCATCATATATGTCTGAAGGAGTTAAATAGCCCAGCAGAAAACCAAGCAAAAGGTAGGGAGACACCGCGAGTGTCCCCCCCCAGAGCTGGTGGGGGGGTTGAATGATGGGAGTAGAGCGGAGACTGATAAGGAGAAAGCAGAGGTGCTGGGGAAATACTTTGGGGGGGTACTAACAGTGGAGTCGGAGGATGCAGTGCCTACTATTCCCATCAAACAGGCACCGGCACTGGAACTAATAGAGTTTTCCCATGCTAGAATAAGAAGGGCTATAGAAAAAATGAACAGAAGTAAGTCACCGGGACCAGATGGGATACACCCAAGAATCACAAAGGAAGGAGGGGAGATGTTAGTAGAGCCATTGAAAATGTTATTTGAGGTATCGTTTAATACAGGACAAATCCCGATGGACTGGAGAGAGGCGAACATAACAGCTATATTTAAGAAGGGAAAGAGAAATGACCCAGGGAATTATAGACCAGTCAGTTTGACAAGTGTTGTGTGTAAACTAATGGAAACGGTAATTAGAGAAGGAATAATGGATCATATGAAGTCAAACCAACTTTTCAGTGGGAGACAGTTCGGATTCTTGCCGGGGAGGTCGACGGTACTACAGCTAATTAAGGTGGTAGATGATTGGATGCAAATTCTAGAAGATGGTGATGTAATAGACGTGGTATATTGCGATTTTATGAAGGCCTTCGATAAGGTCCCACATAAAAGGTTAATAGAGAAAGTTAGAAGCTATAATATAGGGGAGAAATGTGTGAAATGGATAGAAGCCTTCCTGAAAGATCGGAGACAGAGGGTACTGGTGAATGGAATAGGCTCGGGGTGGAGGGAAATTACAAGTGGGGTACCTCAGGGATCTGTGTTGGGACCACTGCTGTTCGTTATATTTATCAACGACTTGCCTGAAGTTATAACTAATGGAAGTGAGGTATACCTGTACCTTCTCCCCGTAGGGCACGTGGTACCCGTCTTGCAACTCAATCCCACCCCTACTCTGTGCAACTCTCCAACCCAAGAGTGAAATGTTACTCTCAAACTTTCTTCTACTCAACATCTGAGCTCTGGAACTCTCTCCCAGAATCAGTCTTTCCCTCTTCCTATGACTTAAATTGCTTCAAACTCCGTGTGTCCAGGCATTTTGGCTCGAACGTCCCTTGATTTTGGCCCTGTCACTCTTTCAACTATGGGGGAGGCACTCGCTATAGGCAGTTATGCCTTTTGCCTCCCTCAATCACATAGAACAAAAATAAAATCAAAAATACATTCATTCAATTGTGTAATTCATTTTGTTTTATCACTGTCTTTTATTTAATTAATTAATTTGTGCAAAATAGGGTTTATTTAGATTCAGGATTAATTGTGCGGTGTTTTTACAGGAATTATTTACTATTATATGGGAGGATTTTATAATTATATTATATGTTTATCAAGTTAAATTTCCACATGTCATTAAAACGACTGTTTAGAAAAAGGCCTAAGGTTCCCGCTATCAATCCAGTTGATCCCGAATTATCTGATATTGCTGAGGATAGCGGAGACGATTTTTCGGACGATTATTGGAGTGATTTTGATAATCATTATTCAGCGATTGAATCTCAAGCAAATCCGGCTTCTTCGGGATCTCCACCTTTGTATCAAAATGTTAATCAGAGTGTGTTAAGAAGCGTGACTTACCGAGATACGACCCCCACCTATTTGGAACCATTGCCTAGTATAGTAATTCCCACACCTCCCGAAAATAACGTCATTATGTTGGGTAACGAACCCCAGGCTTTTCACTTAAGTGTGACCCATGGGCAGGCCGTCAAACATTTCACTGGGTTGGAAGAACACAGAAATATTTTCTCAGTTTTGGATGATGTAGAGAAGGAAATTGCAGCAAAGGGTATTACTCAGGAAAAGGCCAAAATTGACATTTCCCCTCGAAAATTGACAAGGGGACTACTCCAGCTGGGTACCTTTTGGCTTGCGATGACCTCATAAATGCTAAGACTTATGATGAGTTCAGGCTAGAATTCCTAGAGAAGTTTGGGTTGTCAGCTAAGGGGGAATTCGCGAAATTCCATGATTACGCCGATCAGCTATTGAAGCAAAAGAAAACTCTGTCAGTAGATACATTATTGGCGCAGTGTTCACAGTTCGCGAAATGTATGTCGCATGATCTAGTTCGTCACTCCTGGTTTGAGGACAGTAAGATAACAATAGAACAGCTGAGAAAGTTACTGGGGTATGTTATGCTGGTTAGTGCTTTACCAGACACCGTGAAACCGATCGCACGATGTATCGAGTTCCCTCCAACAATGTCTCTCAATAAATTCTCAAAGGAACTTAGAAAGTCTTGTGATACTAGCGGTGTAACCACCGAGCAAATTCAGTTCTCGTGTGCTGCCATTAGGAATTCCCTACCTGTTTCCCCAGCTCAACCTGGGCCTAAACAGAATTTCCCTAAACAGAGTCAACCAAATAAGAACTCTCAACCACATAGAAATCCCCAGCAGTTCTCCTCAAACAGTTCTTTTCCCAAATTCCATAAACCCGCACAAGTAAGTCAGAGTAGACAGAGTTACAGCTCTCGAGCATGGAACGATCAATCGCCTCGTTATCAGGGGAATGGTGGTCGACCGCAGGCCGCAGGCGGAGGCGGTCAGGGCGCGCAGAGACCTGCGATAATGGCTACCGGCGCATCTGGTCGACACAGGGATGTTATGTGTTTTTATTGTGGGGTACGGGGTCACATTGTTCCTCGTAACATCAAGGCCAAGGAGCTATATGAATATACGGCAGGTAAGCAACCTTTCTGTCGTAGATGCAAGTGTAATGATCACAGGACCGGAACTTGCCCGGAAGTGAAGGTAGATTTGGACGATTGGAAAGCCAGTCACCCTAGGTCGGGGAAGCTTACGATCACTGCCAAGCAAACGTAACGTAAAACATCAATGTACACAAACTCCGGAATGTCCTACGTTAATGATAAGTGCCCTTATGCATTCACCTGACTCATTAATTTTGAAGTCATGTGTAAATAATACAGATATCAGTGTTTTAATTGATACAGGTTCTCCTGTGAACCTAATGTCTAGCTCTGTCTTTAACAAATTGAATCATGATAATTTGTTTAAACTTAAATTTCCCGATGTTAATCTTCAGAGTGTTTCAGGGGATAATATTTCAATATTGGGGGTTACATACTTACCGTTAGTATTGCATGAGGACATGGATTTAATGACGGAGAAAGTGTACGTTGTTATGGGTTGAACAACTCTTCAGACCTTCTGTGGGGTTTTAAGACAATGAAGGCCTGTACATTTATTTTAAGTCTAGAGATGAATGGTGTATCTAATGATGGTACTTTTATTGAGGCATCATCTAGCTTCCCAGAAAATGGGGAGGTGTGGTGGAGTGGTCTTGCCACTGGCCTGGTAATCCAAAGGTCCCGGGTTCAAATCCTGATGTATCAATGGGAAGATATTATTGGGATGGAATTTGCGCTGTACCTGGTATCAGTGCATTACCACAAGCCCACCGAAACATCAATAAAATACCCTCATTGTTCCCTGATTAAATAGCACTGTATGAATATTCCCATATTCAAAATATGCTATAGGGGTGCAATGCCTGGTGAGTTATCTGCTCTACAGGTGGCGTTGTGTGTGTGTAAGTGTGAGAGTCCGAGTGTAGGGGGTGAGACAGTGAAGCACGGGAACGAGGTGGCTTCAGAGATGGGGTCGTTTCGGGCCATGAGTGAGCACCGTGCCTCATGTGAAGGCAAGATGGCAGGTGCTCGTTGTGCTCTACGTGCTTCACATGTCTCACTCCCTAGACTGGAACAAGACCTCACAGGCTTCACTGTTCATTGTAAAGCGGTGAATGTTAAGGCTCTCAGCCTATGCCCGAGAGGAAGTAAGTTGGAATATAGAAAAAAAAAAAAAAAATTACAATTTGTGTCAAGAAGTGTACGTAAGGGCGTTGTGGAGAGCAGTGAATCTTTGCAGGGGAAGCGTCGTACATCTGGCAGGAATAGTAGGAGAGGTAGATGCAGGCACTGCCATGGTACCAAACCCGCTCTTCCCGCTGTTGAGATTAAACTGCATGAGTATTTAGAACATTCTATGGGGGATTCTGATATTCTCATTCACTGTAATACTATTATTGAACCGCATTCTGCGAAGGTTGTTTATGTTTATGCGAACAATCTTAAGAGTACAGTAAATTCTATTGTATTATTACCCGATTCCTCAGCGATCAAGGGTATTACGTTCGCTCAAGCATTACATGAGGTGGATGACACCAATGTTTTCCAAACTCTCATTTTAAATACCACAATGGCTTAATGAAATTATATGCGGATACGAAGTTATGTAATGCTTCCTGTGTACCTTGTAAATTCGAAGAAATTAATTCTCTTCCCGTGGCTTCAGTGCGCACAGGGAACTCTCCTGGTATGGAGGATAACATGCGTAAGATTTACGAGGATTTACAAGGTACCGACTTTCCTGAGGCTCAGGGTCCGCTTAAGGTGTTAGTGAGGGAATTTAATGAGTCCGTACATTTGAAAGGGGACGCTATGGGGTTTACTGACATTATAGACCATAAAATTGTGTTGAGTGACAAGGATCAGAAGCCCGTTTACCTGCCTATGTATCGCTTATCGCACAGTCAACGGGAATTGACTGATAAACATTTTTTCAGATTTACTTTCTCAGGACGTAATTCAACCATCAACGTCACTTTGGCGATCACCTCTTTTCTTAGTCCCGAAGAAGGCGAAGGGGGAGTTTAGAGTCGTGGTAGACTTTAGAAAACTTAATACCATTACGGAGACCGATCATTTTCATATGCCGGCGATACCGGAAATTCTTGCTAGTTTGGGTACGAATAACAAGGTATTTTCAACCCTCGATCTTTCGAGTGGGTTTCATCAAATTGGGTTATCACCGGAATCAAGGCAATATACAGCATTTAATTCTCCTTCCGGTACTTTTGAATATAAACGTCTACCCATGGGCCTTAAAAATTCACCAGCGATTTTTCAGAGATTAATGAATAATGTATTGGCAGGATTGATCGGTCACAATGTTTATGTATATATAGACGATATTATAATTTTGTCTAGAACCGTAGAGGAACATCTTATCGTACTGAGAAATATACTTTCTAAATTAAATGAGGCAGGATTAAAAATTAAAATCAGTAAATGTGAATTCTATAAAAAGAAACTGTTATTTTTGGGGCATGAACTAACTCTGGACGGGGTAAATACCACTGCTCAATTGACAAATTCTATCACTAAATTTCCTACGCCCACTAACGTAAAACAGTTAAGGCAATTTTTGGGCCTATCAGTCTACTATAGGGCATTTATAAAGAACTACGCTAGCATCGCGAAGCCCCTATATATTTTACTCAAGAAGGACGTTGAATTTTTTTGGGGAGTTGAACAAGAGGGTTCTTTTGCTGAATTAAAGGCGAGTTTAACATCTCGATCGACCCTTGCTTTCCCTGATTTTAAGAAACCTTTCTATATTAATTCTGATGCATCATACACTGGGTTTGGAGCTGTTCTTATGCAGTATGACGATAGGGATCTCTTACGGCCGTTAGGATTCGCTAGCCGTTCTTTAAAACCTGCAGAACAGAATTATTGTGTTACCGATTTAGAAGGTGCAGCGCTAATTTGGACGTTAAATATTTTTCGTGAGGTAATTATATGGTTATGATGTAACTGTTTGGACAGACCATAAACCTCTAATTAAATTGTTTGATGATAAACTTCTCACGGGTAGACGTGCCAGGTGGAAGTTAACATTAGCATCATACAATCCTACATTATTGTACGTTGAAGGCAAGCTCAACACAGTTGCCGATGCGTTATCAAGGAATCCTGTTGCTCTAGTGTCGGTTAACGCACTGTTGTGCAGTAAAAGTATTGCGTTAGACCAGCTTCAAACTAGTTATTGGGGTAAAGTCATTCTTGCATTAGAATCGGGTGATTTTAGCGGCAATCTCCCTAGTCACCCCGATTTAGCAGGTTTTGATTATTATAATTTTGTAATGCATGAAGGGTGTTTGTACAGAAAGAGGGATTTAAATGACAGGGTAATTTTGCAACTCGTCATTCCAGATTCGCAAATTTGTACTTTATTACCTGTTTTACATGGACATGATACAATTGGGCATCCGGGGAAGCTTCGATGTTTGATACAAGCTCAGAGAAATTATTATTGGCGGACAATGAAAAAGGATATAAATAGATATATTGACTGTTGTTCTACATGTACACTTGGCCGCAATTCCGCGTGGGCCACCTAGTCGTAGGGTTTGGGTAAATCCGTTGTGTAGTTTGTTCGCTCTGAATATAGTAAGATCTCACACTCCCCTCCCTGAATCAATCGAAGATTTTGCCCCATAGATGGCGCAGCTTGATGGGAAGGGAGGGAGCTTGTCGTAGTGTTAAAAGGGTAGGACACAATGGGAGGAGGTGACGTTTTATAACATGCAGTGACGAATGTTAAACTTATTTACTTTTACTTGTTCATACAATAATGTTCCCGAAACTAATTCGTAATGAGCAGTAAATTCCCTCTTTCAGTAATTGAAACGTCACTCTCTCTCTCTCTCTCTCTCTCTCTCCACCCACTTTATTGGTATGAATAAAATAATAGTACAGGTCATACTATATAATATATAACATGCACCTTTTGTTAGCAAACTACAAACTAGCGACAAATTAGATTAACAGAAGTAGTAAACTATTATTATTTAGATGAGTTACCTTTGTAGTGTCAACATATGTCGATCTGTGGATGATTTACCTCAAGTATTAGAGTCACAGTTAATACTGAGTCGGTGGGCTATTGATTACATTGATCAGGATTTATTAAGATTGGTAATATCATTATCAAGATTCTAAATTACCTGTGGCCAGAAAGAAAACATTACATATAATATTATGATCACATTGATACATTAAGCCAAATGGTAGAGGTATGACATGTCTGATTTATATATTTAACAATTAATTTACATCGAGGCAAATTTATTGATAAAGCATTTCCCTCAGGAATATCAGAATATTTAGAGTAGCTGGCAACAGTGTTTAAACTTAGATACAAAATTCCTCTCTGTTTATGGCGATTTAAATTCGATTTTCCTGTGCATCAAGGTAAACTACCCATTCCCTCCCCCAAATGGATAGTTTGAGTCTCGTTTCACCTTTATTGCTCTCTGACATTAGGTTGAAATTAGTATGGATCTTCATAAAGAGCTCCTTACCAAAACTTCTGCTGAAAATACACACTTCCTACTCGACAGGCTTACCAACATTTATCAGGATAAATTCTATGACCTTAACTATTCAGCTATAGTATACCAATCTAATTCTTTCTGATTAACTTGCTCTATAGACGAATGCTAATAATTGGTGTGTGCTAACCTAGAAACAATAAATGAAATAATTACTAAAGTATATGAAAAATCTGTTCGTATCACGGAAGATCCAAGTCTGGTTTCTCAGAGAGAGAGAGAGAGAGAGAGAGAGAGAGAGAGAGAGAGAGAGAGAGAGAGAGAAGTTGCACTGTGTTAATCGATTTATGTAGTAAATATGGTATTGATAAATAATGTGTGCATTACCTTGGTAACAGTGAGACTATGAGTAACTACATGTAAACTCAGGTTATTAGATATCACAAATAGACCTGGGTATACACAGATAATATTATTCCACACATATAGTTATTTATACTGATATGTTATACTCTTTGCATGTGGTTTGTTACATATTGCCAAGTCTGATAATATAAGATAATGTGATACAGGGGGAAATATTTACCTAGAGTAAATTACACTCGAGAATTGCAATCCACTTTTTCCCCAACACATTATTCCCTTGATCTATTTACTTTACTATGACTGTCTAATAATTATCAATTAAATAAATATAATTACTGAAGTTAATTGAGTATACCTTTATCAATTGTTCATATTACCGCAAACATAATGTTTATCAACAGGAAGGACAATTAATATTTGTCATTGTTATATTGCATTGCGCAATAATCTCGTATGATCAAGCTACACATTTATTTTGAAATTAATTGAAAAAAAGCTAGATAATCGAATGAGTTACCTCGGCATATAGAAGCTTATGAAGGTGATACTTTCACGTCCACCTCCTCTCGGGAGATAAGGTTGTCTGGCAATATATGGATATATGGATATATAGATAGATAGATAGATAGATAGATAGATAAATCAGATTAGCGAGTTCACGAAATATGATATGACATCAAGATTTGTGTGCAATGATTAACCGAAGTTGTAAGAGGAAGCATAAACAAGCGAACAGGGGATCGTCCAAAGGGATCCTAATGCATCATTCATATAAACATAACTATATTTAAGCCAATTAGTGAAATATGCTGAAAATGTGTGCAAAACTAATACAAAGTAAAGAGTAAGTAAGGCCATGCCAGTATAAAAAGAGATACAATATATAGTACATAAATAAATTTAGCTTTATAATTTTCCACCCGTCCACGAACACAAAACCTCTATGCATTCGTGTCCCGATCGCCCTTTAAGCACACGCACGCACGCACGCACGCACACACACACACACACACACACACACACACACACACACTGAAATATCCTAAATTTAGTTATTATACATTCATCCACCAGTCTAAACAATCCCACCACAACTCCTCCACCTCCACCCACCTTGTTAGTCACCTCGCCACCCTTACGTCCCTCCATCCCTTAGTGACAACTATACTCTATTTTTTTCCAGCTGATCGTAAATTGAATCTCTTATTAGCTGATTTCTCGATACTTAATGGAAATATATGAAATTACTATGGCTGTGTGTCATATTAATGCCAAGTTTTCAGAATAAACATCATCTTTCGCTACAAAATCTACCTTATAGCAGAGTAACAAAGATAGAAACATGACAATTTACCCTCAGCTGGGAAAAAATAGACTAGAGGATAGAAAAAAGTCCGAGCTCGGAGAGGGAGAGGAAGGTGGATAATTATACATGGCCGCGTCAGTATAATGTTACTTCGTGGTGCTACTTCAAAATATATTCTTCTCAAGTTCTCATCATATTGCTGAATAAATTTCATAATGTGATTCATTAAAGGTGTAAATGGATATATATAATAGTGTTACTTTCAACATTCTGTATACCTCTTATAACCTAGAGAGAGAGAGAGAGACGTTTCAGTTACTGAAAGAGGGAATCTACTGTTCATTACGAATTAGTTTCGGGAACATTATTGTATGAACAAGTAGAAGTAAATAAGTTTAACATTCGTCACTGTATGTTATAGAACGTCACCTCCTCCCATTGTGTCCTACCCTTTTAACACTACGACAAGCTCCCTCCCTTCCCATCAAGCTGCGCCATCAATGGGGCAAAATCTTCGATTGATTAAGGGAGGGGAGTGTGAGATCTTACTATATTCAGAGCGAACAAACTACACAACGGATTTACCCAAACCCTATGACTAGGTGGCCCACGCGGAATTGTGGCCGAGTGTACCACTATTAAGCCTATGTTGAGTCCGGAAGTGAAATTTGGGGAATATCCGATTCCGGCGTATCCTTTCGATGTGGTTACTATAGATTTATTGAAACTTCCACTGACTGACGCCGGAAATCAATACATTATGCTCACTATTTGTCACTTTTCAAGGTATGTCGTGTTATCAGTGTTGCAGGATAAAGAGGCGAAATCGGTCGCTAATACATTTTTAGCGAACGTCGTATGAAAATTTGGTTGTCCTAATACAATTATAACTGATAATGGTACAGAATTTTGTAATTCTAGTATGACGAAACTATGCGATGAATATAATATAAATCATGTTACTGTTAAATTTTTGCCCTCATTCACCCCAGTCTAATGGCTTGGCGGAACGCGCTAATCAATCTCTTATCCGTGCTCTTCGCGGCTTATTATTAGATTGTGATACGAGTACATGGGATTCAGTTTTACACTTTGCAGAAGTAACACTAAATTGTTCGATAAATTCCTCAATTGCGGATTCGCCTTATTTTATTGTTTTTGGTAGAGATATGAGACTTCCTCATAATTCGTTAGTTCAGTCTAATTCTCCTGTTTATAACTGCGATGATTACGTGTTGTATCACTTGAATAATGTTAGGTCTATTTATAAGACTTTACGCAGTTCTCTTTCGAAATCAAAGAAAGACATGTTGGACGTAGCGAATAAACGTAAGAGGAATGTTAATATTGTTGTAGGGGATCTTGTTTATTTGAGGGAATTTTACGCCAAAGATAAATTACAACCTGTTTTCGAGGGTCCTTACCGCGTAATTTCAGTCGACAGGAATAGTACCGTTATAAAACACTTAGAAAAGGGCATTGAGAAAAGGGCTGGTATGAATAATTTGAAACGTATTATACGCAATTTACCTGGTTATGAAGATATTTCTGTTGACCACAAACCGATGAGTCCGAGGATTGTTAGGGGACGTAAACGGCCTACAAAAACAACGGGTGCTCATAAATATAATTTATGATTGGGAATGAATTTGGATTTATTTTACATGTAAATTTTTAGTCATATGTTTGTTTTGTTTCACCTCAGATGGGTGTCGTAGGAAGGATTGTGGGGCGCGTCTTGGTATTCTGGATACTGCGATGGTTGGCTGGACAGTCGCCGCTAGCGCAGGCAATCCTACCAATCTCACTAGGTCGGGGATGATTATGAGACCTAAGGGTAAAGTTGTAATAGTTTCCGATGTGGTAGGATCTTACGTGGATATGGCATATTTGACTAAGATTAAACAGGGATGTGGTAGTGTTGCGGAGGATGTAACTAGAACGAGGGATAAGTTGGACGAGCTTCAAGATTTGACTAAGCACTCTAATACTCAGACTGTGGATTTATTTCATATGATGCGCTGGAAATTGTCTGTTGTGCAGTCTGAGGTAGACCATGTTTTACGTAATGCAGAACCTGACTCTCACTCTCGCCGTAAACGGGGGTTGATTAATGTAGGTGGTAAGTTACTTGGGGGTTTGTTTGGCTTCGTTACTGAGGAGGACCTTCAGTCTGTTGAGAGTAAAATTGAGGATCTTTCTATATATTTGGAGAAACAGAACAGGATTATGTCTACGAACAACATGAATTTGCAAAGCATGGTAATAACCATTACTTATATGAGTACATTTCTTAATGATGTACAAGGGTCACTAAATGCATTGGAGAGTAACGTAACGTTTTTTGAGGAGCTCATCATGATATTCACTCGTATTGACACTTTCCATATTGTATCTACTATTCTGGGGAAGGATTTTGAGCGCTATATGCATGCTTTAGTTCACGCGGAGAATGGGCTAGTGACATCTAACTTACTTTCCTTGGCTGACTTATACAAGTTACTGAAATTGGCAAATAGGGAATTTGATTTGTTACCTTTGGTGGGTCACTCAGAATTAGAGTCTTATTAGCCTTTCCTCGAGGTGTGCGTGAGTCACGGTAAATTTCTTATTTTGATCCCTTTTGCTTCTGACATGATTTTGTCTTGGACTGAAATTATACCTTTTCCGGTAAAATTTCGTAATTCCTTGCTCACTATTTATTTCCCTGCCGAGAATTTGCTAGTTTCGAAAGGGAAGTATACAGATGATTACTATTCGTTACTGAGTTCCTCCACTGTTCATGCGTTGTGTCACACGGCTCTCGGCTTGTTTACTATTTGCCCAGCGTCTGCCGTTCCTTTACTGCCAATGAGGTCTAACAAATGCGTTCAAGCTATTATTGGCAATGCCGATATCCTGGATAACTGTAATTTCACTCCGGTTCAATTTCACCCATTTGTTCATGTTCACGTAATTAATACTAATTTTCTTTATTTTGTGAATGCTTCAGAACTACTAATTACTTGCCCGGACCGTGCACCCTTTCATACATCATGTATTGGCCAAGTTTATGTAAGGGACTCGTGTCTGTTGGTTTCATCTCATCTTACTCTTTATCCATCATTCACTCACATGCTTTCGTTCACAGAACAGGATATTCTGTTTGCTAGCATTCCGTCTGAAGTAAATATTACAAACAACTTTTCATTTCCAAAGATAATTTCGCGTGAGATTGAAACTTTGGAGCTGATTAACACATCCATGGATACGTTGTCGTTCATGCATTTCGTTCGCCCTGAGTACGTCTACCCTCTGCCACTGTTCACTGGTCTTGTCGTGCTTATTTTCATTATCATTTTCCTTGTAATTTCCAAGAACATTGAGGGTAGGTTGACAAGGATTGAGATTATTAAAAATGCTAGACCATAAATTGTTTTCATTATGTGTAAGGCAGTAGAGACTTGTAAACAGACCTGTGGCATTTTTGTGGGTACGATTCCGTGTTTAACTTACTTTGCATAAATTTGATTTGTATATTAGAATTGTTCTTTTTCAGGTTTTCTATTTTCAACATTTTTGTTTTGGTATATTCTATGGGAAATCTGATTGTGTATATAACTATTTTGCACATTTAATTTGTTATTTGCATATTGCATATTATTTGATTGGTTTAATTTTCTTTCCTTGGTATTCCGTGTTGAAAACCAGAATTCAAGGGCATTACCTATCTCTTTCTTTTCCTTAGTATAAGCTCCAACGTAGTGTTTATCTATATTGAAAATTATTTGCACTCTACATCTACAAATTCATCACAGTGTTATCAATGTTGAAATCTAGTATTATAACTCTTGAAACACGAGTTATTAATTTTAATTTAAGTGTTAACCTGGACTATAACCTATTATTTTTGGTATTCATATTTCAGAACAACTAATGACTGGATCAAATTTCGATCTAAGACATTGATTAAGTGGTGTAGTAATTCGTGGATCCTATCGAAAGGATGATAAACTTTCTCTACATTGCCTCAATTATGTTCAATTTGATCTTATGTCTTTGTTGTTTGGGATATGTGTACACTTATATATATATATATATATATATATATATATATATATATATATATATATATATATATATATAATCTCTTTATATTGTTCTTATGTACATTTTTCTTCCAGATTTTTCTTAATTTTAAATTCCTTTTTATATAATGAATTTACAAACTTCAAATTTTTTACAAAAAAAATCACAAAACAAGAAAATGTATTCTTAATACTTTCCATTATATTTTGTTTGGGAGTAATTTCAGTGGTAGAAATTATATCTCTTATCTTTAAGGGGGGTGTGTTAGGTACTCCAATATATCCAACTATTACTCCGTGAATTACTTAAACACTAGAATACATATTTAACCCTTATTTAGCGGGGTCGGACTTAAGTCCGATACGAGAAAATTGGACTAAATGGCGGGGTCGGACTTAAGTCCGTGGGCGTATTCCCGCCCTAATTTAGGTGGAAAGCGAAACTTGGTGGTCAGGCGGTGTACTACAAGGGCCCACCCACACATCCACACTGCGTGACCGTGACTAAGTGACCCTCAAGCAGCCATAATGGAAGGTCAAGATATGCCCGTGTTTGATTCGGTGGCCGCCATCCCTAGTGCGTTGCGCCACCCTACTAACCACGCCCGGCTTACCACCCAGGAACTAGATATCATGCTGAACTCTTCAGAACTTTCTAATAAGCTGTTGGATGAAACCGTCGAAGGTCTGGGTGAGAGTTTTGGTAGTGTGGATGACTCGGAAGACGAAAATAACCCGATCATAGGCTTTCACCCCAAGCATAATTTGCGTGAGGTGGATGTTGTGGTTGATATTGGACAGACCCTTGAGCAAATTGGAGACGTTCCTGACGAAGAACATACTGGTGTGGGTGTTGGTAAGTACAATTTATATTTTATAATTGCTTGAAAATGTGATTGCAAGCATTTTATCACCTTACAAGCGGCTGGTGGAGTATAATTATTTCACTGTGCCGCCCAGCGGTTTATTTTTTTACCCTAAATGGGGTTGTTCCGTGCTCTTTTTCATGCATAAACAAGACCCAGAGCGTAATACAAGTATGTATCCCTGAAAGTGCGTAAATTGAGCTTTCCAATGACACCCGAACCATCCTTCTACGATCACTGGTTGTCTTTCAACGATCGTACAACACGAGTACAAAAACCCTAAAATACGGTAATTTCCTTGTATAATTCCCTGTGTGGCGAGCGGTCTTGAGGTAATTTATGCTCCTAATCACCGCTCCGCTCTCTCTCAGAGCACACTACGTCCTCAAAATTGCACTCTACAAGAAATTTCCTTTGCATTTTATAGCGTATTATTTGCAGGCGTTCGGTAAATTTCTTACGGTAATACAAACAACGAAAGATTGAATATTTGTGCTTGGCATTATATGATTGTGGGGAACAGATGTAGGCCTACCGTATATATTATGTTTTCATATATATGATACATATGTAAAAATGTTTATATTATGACGACTCTCTCTCTCTCTCTCTCTCTGTCTCACTCTCTTTGTTTGTACTCCTTTGTACTCTCTTTGTCTGATGTAGGCCAGGGGCGGTATTTATAAAGCACTTTTAGGCTTAAAAGTAGCTTTTAAAGATGGCGGCCACTTTTAAAAGATAAAAGTTGGGTAAAAAAACTTTTAGCGGCTAAAAGTAGCTTTTAAACCCGGCGAAAACTAAAAGCCCTCCTGGGGACTTTTAGCGCTTAAAAGTTAATTTTAGAGGACGATGAAGATGGTTGAATAACAAATCCGCCACCCCCTGCCAAGGAATGTTCATGTTAAAAAGACTAATTGGATTAATAGGCCTATAGCGACTCTGAGTTAATCAAAAGATACCATATAAACCATGAATGAAACTTAAGAGGAACAAAGCTCCTAACCCCGAGATGAAAGTGTGTATTACCCTACATTATTTGGCAACGGTCAAAATGTAACTATGAGTAACTCATGATTGTAGGTTAACTATATTATCAAATGCAGTATGTTAGGTAACTCTTGATTCTATCCATATACCACCCCGCACATCATACTACTCAAAGGTGATCCACTGTGTGTTCTCCAACAAATAAGCTATATTAGAAAGTAACCTACCACCATATATATCAACCTACTTTAAACATTTCGATTCATACTGTATATAATTATGTCCGACTACATTTTTTGCCGCGGTCGCGGTCTCTCTATTTTTAGATGGGTAAATCCTCCTCCTCCGCCCGCAACCTCGACAGTTCCAGCGTCATCGTTGACAAACGCCTATACTGTACTTGTTGGAAGAACACTAACAAATAGACCAAATTAAAGGAGTGTAGAAGGACTAAGATATAATATTCGATTGTCACAAGATAGGCCTATTTCATAACATCCGAGAACAAGTAGCCTATTTGCACCCTATTTTTTCACAAATTACCGTAAACTGGGGTGATTTCGGACTGCGGTCATAACTTCGGACTTTGGCGATAATAAGTAATTAGCCATTGTCATTATATAATGGAAACGCTTTTACCATACAAGACCGAAGTTTTCCACTTTTCAAGAATACTTCGGACATCATTTAGGATAAGGATAAGGATATTATGGGGGATAATTTTAGGAGGCTTCCTGGATTACGGCGCATTATCACTACACATCACTTGACCTAGTTAAATCTCTACAATGTGTTTACAGTCAGGAGAAATTGTAAAAAACAAACTCGAAAAATATCCGAAATTACCCCACTTTACGAATTGTGAAAACTCGCGAATTTGGCAACTATCTCAGATGCTGCCACACCGGAGTATGCAATTGTTTTGGTATGGTAAATATATTACCCTTTCAATTTAGCAATGTATAATAGATTTCACAATAACAAAATATTGCATAATTACCCTAATGTTTTATAGTAATTAGTATATGCAATTAGAAGCCTATACTTACCTATTAAACGTTATTCATCAATTGTAATCTTGCTAGATGTAGCGAAATAGCGGTTGTGGCAACTTTCTTAACGCTTCCACTAAAAGCTGCTTTTAAATGTTTTATGAAACACTTTTAAGGATTTTCTTTTAGTTAAAATTACTTTTAGGAAAATTTTTAAATTCTTTTATAAATACCGGCCCAGGGCACGCCCCTAACTAATCTCTTCCCTCCCAGGGGAAATCACACAGCAGATGTTTTTGACCTCCCCTCTCTCTCTGTCTGTCTCTTCCTCTCTGGGTCTACCTATACTGCATGTGACATTGAAATTGCTTGAGAGTTTGATTGCAAGCATTTTATAGCGTATTATTTGCAGGCGTTCGGTAAATTTCTCACGATAACCAGGGTGTATGGTACATTTCTCACGATAATACAAGCAACAACGAAGCTTGGCGAAGATTGTGGTCTACAATATACCTTTTTATAATTGCATGTGACCTTGTAATTGCTTGAAAGTTTGATTGCAAGCATTTTATAGCGTATTATTTTCAGGGGTTCAATAAAATTGATAAATATATCAAAATAAGTCCTGTGGGACTATGAAATAGCTATTATTGGACAAGGACAATATTTTGTTCATCCCTCCACTGGAACATCAACAACAATGTCAACAACGTATCGCCGTCGGCAATCGTAAGATTGAGTCGTAAAGATTCCAGGACGAGCTCAATAGAAAATGAATGAATGAGTGTGCAGTACTGCCAATACGTATAGCGACTTCCGCTAGATCTAGAGACCTTTACTTCGATCTAGCAGCAATGACTTACACTAGCGGTTTTGTTTTGAAATTTCAGAACGATTTCGAAGTGATATTAGGCCTATATGGATTTTGCCAATTCATATTTCTAGTGGTATTTATCATGTCTTACATCTAACAATATATGCTAGCGGATTTAACTTCAATTGGCAACCCTCCCGCTCGAGTCGGCTCCAAGAAAATCGATAATGGTGGCACTTTAGTAAACAGGTGATAATCAAAACCGCATGCGGATCGGTTTGGTGTATCGGTATTATGGTAAGTTGGCTACCTACTATTGTTTATACGATATAGTAAGTAATGATAAGTAAATTATTATATATTATATATAAAACAAAAACAAAATTCCTGCAAAGCAAGCGAAACAGAGAGAGAGAGAGAGAGAATGCAGAAACTGAACTGAAGAAAGAGTGAAAAAGATATAATAATACAGAAATATTACAAGCAAATAAATGAAATAGAGGGATTAGTTAGAGAAAATAATAATGAGAAATACATATACAAGGGAGTACAAAGTACAAAGTACAAAGGAAATCAAGCAACAACAGATCTAGTGACCCTTCTAGGTTGCTTGTCCTCCAAAACACTGAGGATCAAGTGTCCAAACAGTGGTTTAGAGTGGGTAAGGGAACATTGGAAAGGGAATTACTGCCCTGGAACTAATGTCTGTGGCAGGATTAGGAAGTTAGTAGGGGACAGATGGGTTAGTAACTGAGGGGGGGATAAGATAAAGTTATTCATTTACAAACGCAGTCAGTCGCGGGTTTGATGCGAGATATTTGTCTAGGCGGAGTTTAAATGAATCAACGGTGATGCAGTCTATAACGTTTCGGGGAAGCCCATTCCACAAGTTGACAACTCGATTGAAGAAGAAATTCTTAGATTCGTGTGAGTTAAAAGATTTACCAATAATTTTGCAACCGTTTCCCCGCGTGTAATTAGATTGGTCGATAGTGAAGTACTTACTACAGTTCATATTGTCGATGCCTTTGATGATTTTGAACACTTGAATTAAGTCACCTCTTAATCTGCGCTGGGTTAAAGGAAATAGATTGAATTATCTAAGACGCTCTTCGTATGGTTTGTTCTTTAGGCTAGGTATCATTTTGGTAACTCTACGTTGAACTCGTTCTAGCTTGTTTATATCTTTTTGGTAATAAGGGCACCAGGATTGAACGCAGTATTCCAGAAGAGGGCGGACTAAGGAATTGTAAAAGGTTAGGATAACTTCTTTGGATTTATGCTCAAATGACCTGCCTATAAAGCCAATTATTTTGTTTGCCTTCTTAACAACTTCTGAACATTGTTGACTCGGTTTTAGGTTACTCGATATTGTTACTCCCAGATCGGTTTCTCTGTTTACATTCTTAAGCTGAGTGCCATTCATCGAATAGTTTGCTTTCTCATTTAGGTATCCGATATGTAGTACTTTACATTTATCCGCATTGAAACTCATTTGCCAAATTTGGGCCCAACATGACAATTTATCTAGATTGTGTTGCATATCAGGGGAGGTGTGGTGGAGTGGTCTTGCCACTGGCCTGGTAATCCAAAGGTCCCGGGTTCAAATCCCGATGTATCAATGGGAAGATATTATTGGGATGGAATTTGTGCTGTACCTAGTATCAGTGCATTACCACAAAGCCCACCGAAACGTCAATAAAATACCCTCATTATTCCCTGATTAAATAGCACTGTATGAATATTCCCATATTCAAAATATGCTATAGGGGTGCAATGCCTGGTGAGTTATCTGCTCAACAGGTGGCGTTGTGTGTGTGTAAGTGTGAGAGTCCGAGTGTAGAGGGTGAGACAGTGAAGCACGGGAACGAGATGGCTTCAGAGATGGGGTCGTTTCGGGCCATGAGTGAGCACCGTGCCTCATGTGAAGGCAAGATGGCAGGTGCTCGTTGTACTCTACGTGCTTCACATGTCTCACTCCCTAGACTGGAACAAGACCTCACGGGCTTCACTGTTCATTGTAAAGCGGTGAATGTTAAGGCTCTCAGCCTATGCCCGAGAGGAAGTAAGTTGGAATATAGAAAAAAAAAAAAAAAAAAAAAAATATCGTCAACTTGTTCTTTTGAGAGTACGCTATTTGCAATTTTTGTATCGTCAGCAAATTTTGAGATTGTACAGGTGAGACCCTCATCTATGTCGTTGATGTAAATTAGAAAGAGAATTGGTCCTAGTACCGATCCCTGGGGTACCCCGCTACTTACATTGGTCCATTTAGATGCCTTACCGTTTATGAATACTCTTTGCTTTCTGTCGCTGAGCCAATTTTCTATCCATTTCAACACACCGTCTTGTATTCCATGCGCTTTTAGTTTTAGCAGTAAACGTTTGTGGGGAACTTTGTCAAAGGCCTTTTGAAAATCAAGGTATATAATATCTAGAGCTTTACTCTCATCGTAGAGGTTGAGGATATCGTGGAAGAAGTCTAAGAGGTTTGTTAAACAGGAACGTTTTTTACGAAAGCCGTGTTGAGTATCTTTAAGTATGTTATTTTCCTCTAAGTGATTTACGAGTCTGTCTCGTATGACCATTTCTAGCATTTTACATACAACTGAGGTTAAGCTAATTGGACGATAGTTACTGGGTAGAGATTTGCTGCCTTTTTTGAATATCGGTGTTACGTTGGCTAGCTTCCACTGATCGGGCATAGTTCCAGACTGCAAGGATTTATTGAATAGTAATGTCAGTGGTTTGGAGAGCTCATCCTTAGCTTCCTTTAGAACTCTAGGCGAGATTGTATCAGGTCCAGGCGTTTTATTTACCTTGAGTTTATCTAAACAATTCAATACTTCTCTCTCTGTAACGGTGATATTACTTAGAACATCTGAATTATCAATCTGAATCGGCGATGGTGTAGGGATATCACTGAGGTCTTTTGTTGTAAAAACTGATGCAAAGAAGGTATTGAGGGCATTACTCATTTGTACTTCGTCTTTGGTGTATTCTCCATTTTCATCGACTAACGGTCCAACAGTTGAAGTAACTACTTTTTTCTTTCTGATATAACTATAGAATTCTTTCGGGTTTGTTTTACTTTGATTCGCAATATGTAACTCTAAGGTCTTTTTACTTTGCTTTACTTACGGATGAGGAAGAGAGAAAGGGAGCACAAGAGAGGGAAAGCGAGCGAGCCAGAGAGACAGACAGACAGGAGGAGTGAGAGAGATTAGAGAAAATAATAATGAGAATTACATAATTATACGGATGAGGAAGAGAGAGAGAGACAGAGCGCGCGAGAGAGGGAAAGCGAGCGAGAGAGAGAGAGAGAGAGAGAGAGAGAGAGAGAGAGAGAGAGAGAGAGAGAGAGAGACAGACAGACAGACAGGAGTGAGAGAGAGAGAGAGAAAGAAAGAAAGAGAGAGAGAGAGAGAGAGAATACAGAAATAAGGAGAAATAAGGGAAAAATAAGACCGATTACCGAAGGAATAGTAGACGCGCGAGAGGCCGAAGTCAGGTCAAAGCCAACGCAACCGAGCGCGCCCGGGAAATTGACCAAAAAGTACCTCCTCTTCCTCACCTCTTCCCACCCTCCAGACTCATTCATAACATCCATTCATTGACTTACATGGGGAGACAAAGAGTTGCTCTTTCCAAAAATTATCGTTTCGTTCGCATTGGAGCCATAGTAACGGCGCTAGGGCGAGTGAAATTGAGCGAATATTTCGGGATTATGCCCGCTGAGCGGTACAGTGTAAAATACCTTACCACCCGCTAAATAAGGGTTAAAGTATATCTCACTTTAATAACCTTAATACAACTACTCATATTAGTAAACATAGTATTTCTTACATCGACTGTACATGATGGAGACAAGTGGTACTGGGCGCCTAGAATCTGAGGTTAAGTAGACGTCAGCCACTTAGTCAGCATTCCCAAGATCTCACAATAGAGTTGGTTACATGTGACCGCTCTGATGGAAAGTTACCCAGAACAGGTCACGTTGGAAGCCACACCTTATGACGTCATTATTGACAGGTACTAGGATTGGTCGTGAAGTACACGTGAATGATAATGAGTGGTTTTACGTCATAAAGAGGGGCGTAACCCAACATAATATAAGGTGAGTATCCAGAGAGCGAGGGCAGGAAAGGCAGAGACCCCGGCTCGCTCATCGAAGGGTCAGAGGTTAGCTCCGTGTGTGATAACCAGACTATATAACATTACCTCAATCTTACGTTTCTACAGTTAAACATGGGTCCTCTCGTAAAGATCTGTAAGTGACCTTGTGTTAAAAATGAATTAATTAATGAGGTGACAAAGAACCCCACTCGCTATTTCCGACAAAATGTAATTAGGAGTCGGAATTATTTAAATGTAAGTGTTGTATAGTCCTGTCTTACAGACGGTATTATTTTTTTGTCTTCGTCTTTTAATCATCTTGAACCTTGTGATGATGTGTTTTAGCGTTAACCCACTGAACCCCAGCTAATTTAGAATAAATGTACATCGAGAGACCAGCAGATTTGGCCTTTTTTATTTTAGATAGCTTAAATAGGTGAGAAATGAAGAATAACAAAAAAAAAAACACTCACCTCGGTCATTTGGGAGTCCTATTGGGGGGGGGGGGGGGGCACCCTCAGCAATCAGCTGATGCCGGGCGTCCTTCAAGCTTCCCGCCATCCTCCTCCTCTTCCCCACTTGGTGGGGAGTCAACTATGTTATGGGAAGCGTTAGGGGAGCGATAAACATAGCGAGGCGACGAGGTAAACAAGGTAACTGGCCGGGAGGGAGGTGGGAGGCCGCCCAGTCCTTCCACTCCCGCGCTCTCTCTCCCCACTCCCCACCATGGCGGGACTTGGGTATTGCCAATTGATAAGTATTGCCACTGTTGGGCAACATCAACGGTATATCCCATATGAATTTGAACCCCCTAGCCACCATAGGATAAGAATAAATAAGCACAGAAGTGGCGGTGGGATAAGTGGGTAAACTGGATTTCCCCATCCACCCTTACTCACCTGCGCGGATGGGCTAGGGGGTTGCGCGTCCTGCCACTGTTCGGCAACATTATAAGGTAGTTTCCCATACCATCCTCAACCCTCTAGCTACCATAGGACAAGAGTAAATCATTTTGAAGTAGCGGACGCAACGTATGCGGCGCTGGGGTTTAGCATTACATACATTGCCGACGCATACGCTGCGGCGCTGGGGTCCAGTGGGTTAATCACTGAATCAAAATTAATCAAAAATTATTTTGATTAGTTACACATTTCACCGTCATTTTGTATTAAATTTGGTTGATTATGATCATTTTGTATGAACATCCCTTTTAATGAGCAGTTAGTCAACTGTATGACAGTAACCCTTGGTGAACAAGTTGCAACACCTTCACTACCCAACAATTTGTTTTTATTTAACTAACTTCAATATTCATAACCTGATTAAAAACTTCAAACAGATGGACAGTTTTAGCAAAAGTTATATTGGTTGCTCTCAACGAAAATATATTTGCAATAATATAATTATCGAACCATCTTATTTTTCTCATGAGTGCTAACTGCTCAGGCGGAGTATGTAGAAGACTACCAATTGGACCAAAATGCTACATTCACTACATACTTTATGGTGTGTATGTGACACTACACAACCATAAATCATCACTAGAGATATCCTGGGTATATATGGCGTGAGACAGGTTAATTCCTGAGCTGCCAGAATCAACAGGTGTATAATAAAGGTGTGGGTTCATCACTGTGATCACAGGTGTTACTACCAGTACACTGCTGGGGACATAACATAACATAACATAATATAGGTGTGGGTTCACCACTATGATCACAACACTACACTGCTGGGGACATAACATAACATAATATAGGTGTAGGTTAATCACTATGATCACAGGTGTTACTACCACTACACTGCTGGGTACATAACATAACATAATATAGGTGTGTGTTCATCACTATGATCACAGGTGTTACTACCACTACACTGCTGGGGACATAACATAACATAATATAGGTGTAGGTTCATCACTATGATCACAGGTGTTACTACCACTACACTGCTGGGTACATGACATAACATAACATAATACAGTTGTGGGTTTATCACTGTGATCACAGGTGTTACTACCACTACAATACTGGGGACATAACATAATATAAGTGTGGGTTCATCACTGATCACAGGTGTTAATACCACTACACTGCTGGGTACATAACATAACATAATATAATACAGTTGTGGGTTTATCACTGTGATCACAGGTGTTACTACCACTACAATACTGGGGACATAACATAACATAATATAGTTATGGGTTCATCACTGTGATCACAGGTGTTACTACCACTACATTGCTGGGTACATAACATAACATAACATAACATAATATAGGTGTGGGATCATCACTGTGAGCACAGGTGTTACTACCACTACACTGCTGGGTACATAACATAACATAATATAGGTGTGGGTTCATCACTATGATCACAGGTGTTACTACCACTACACTGCTGGGGACATAACATAACATAATATAGGTGTAGGTTCATCACTATGATGACAGGTGTTACTACCACTACACTGCTGGGTACATGACATAACATAACATAATACAGTTGTGGGTTTATCACTGTGATCACAGGTGTTACTACCACTACAATACTGGGGACATAACATAATATAAGTGTGGGTTCATCACTGATCACAGGTGTTACTACCACTACACTGCTGGGTACATAACATAACATAATATAATACAGTTGTGGGTTTATCACTGTGATCACAGGTGTTACTACCACTACAATACTGGGGACATAACATAACATAATATAGTTGTGGGTTCATCACTGTGATCACAGGTGTTACTACCACTACATTGCTGGGTACATAACATAACATAACATAATATAGGTGTGGGATCATCACTGTGAGCACAGGTGTTACTACCACTACACTGCTGGGTACATGACATAACATAACATAATACAGTTGTGGGTTTATCACTGTGATCACAGGTGTTACTACCACTACAATACATTTGTTACGACTGGGGTTCAAATATATCAGGGCTCTTATTCATTGGACTAGTAATGGCATAAATGTTACAACGGAAAGCGCTAGCTCCAACCTCTGAAGTATATTCCCAGTGAACAAAGAACACAAATACTCTACAGAGTTCTATATGCAATAATAGGCTATCAAACTCTCAATAAATGTGCGTCTACTCTAGGCTTAATGTTATGTGAAAACAGCCTATTACTACCTATAACCGAAGGTGCTTGGTTATGGTATGCAAAGTAAGGTGGTAAGGGAAGTTACAGCTTACGTTACTTTTAATCAATAAATGTCAGGCACTCCTGCATGAAAGAAAGTGCACTAAAGTCCTTCAACACTAACAAGGAATCTTCTTTAAATGTTAGATGCTATAAAGATGCTCGTATCGGAAATGGAACCCAAAAAGGCAGGCAGTGGAACAATGCTCGTGCAGGCTATGCACACAAAAAGGCAGAATATATAATGCCGTCGGAGCCAAGAATATCCTAAACACTACAACACTAATAATAATCGCCACGACAATGCAGTATTCCTATCAACAAAAAGAGCCTAAGTCGTTTGTGTCTCAATACATCAAACTAGGCTGCGAAATGCTTGTGTAATAATAAAATGGGTATGCATAAAAAGAGTAATTAGGTTAATATACTTAATGTCTACTGTGACTGATAAAGTCTAGCTAGAGTCAATGATACGAGATACTGGTGCGCATGGCATGCTGCATAGCCTAGTGCAAATCTCAAGTCTGTGTGTCAAATATTACGTTATAATGAAGGGTAGCTCTCTTGAGAAACCTTAATACCGAAGTATTAAGCGTTCTCCTGGCGTACCTCAAAGACAAACAATGGAGACCAGAACAGTGCAGAATGGTATAGGCAAAAAGCCCTCATTCGTGCATGCTCTACTCTCAATGGCACACAGACTAGAATTTACTCAATCAACTCCAGTTCTCAGGTATGTCGTGCCGCTTTTAACTAAAGCCAGCACTCATAGGAAACAATACCTATAATATCAGACTCCTAGTCTAGCATTATCTAATCCAGCAGAACACTAATAATTATAGGAAGCGGCAATATGAAAGCCAACCAATGCTTCGTGATCCACTTATCTTAACAACTAACATACACAGGCTATATCAGACCTTAACACACAATACAACTGGCCAGCATGAAGCTGATTTTGCAGAGTTAACCAGAGGGGGTAATGATATTAATAAAAGGTGGTGAAAGATATGGAAAATGAGAGAGATAGGCAGAGGAAAAGATTCTCAGGTACGGAGCGGGGATAGATAGCAAGGGAAAAAAAGATGGGTGTGTTCTAGAAACCAGATCTGAGGAAGAGAGTGGCGAGGAACCAGTATATATACTCGCACTAGCTCGAGCCGCGTGGGAAAACAGCGGTTACAAGTGATCTAGCCACTAACAAGAGCTCGCAGCATGGTAAGGGCCTCTCTCCACCAACCCCCGCGAGGCAGCCAGCCGTGACGTCATCGAGCGGGACAAAAACACTGCGCGCCCCCTCTCACTCTGTTCTACTCTCTCTCTCTCTCCCAGATCCTATCATTACTAGTTAATGATAAAACATATACTTTACAATTAAATATATAAAGCCTTGACATGGGCGAAAACAAAGAGCCTTTCTGGACTGCCCATGACACGAGCTTTTATATGAAATAAAGCACACTCTAATACATAAACTGTAGGTCCTGATGTGGCGGCGTCTACGCCGTGGGACCACCTCCCGGAGCTGCCAACCGCGGATGGCTGCCGACCCTCCATGGCCGGAGACAAGATCAATCGACCAGTGGAGGACAACCGGATGCCGGCCGCGGGGAGCAGTTTCGGGAGCCAAACCGTCACAACTATCCCCTGCCCCCCCCCTGGGGGCACGGGTCCTTGGAGTGGCTTCGGTCGCGCCGGGAATTTCCACACCTCTCACACCACACACACACATCACACAGTTTTTCCTACACCGAGAAATGACTCTCCGGCTGTCATTTCTCGAAGACTTCTTCTAGCCGGAGACATTGAGAGCAACCCAGGACCCACGTACACATACATATGTCCAACTTGCTCAAAACCCATCACTTCGAGTCGCCACACTAAGGGTTCAGTTCTCTGCAATTCATGCAGGAACTGGACCCACTTCACCTGTACAACACTTGTCTCCAAGAAACACTACACGAACACCTGGACCTGTTCCTCATGCCCCTCCCTCTCCCAGTCAAATCCCTCGCCTAAAACCCGTCCACCTCTCCTCCCCAACCCACCTAGCCTTCCCATATCATCCACTCCCCCCCCTAAAACCCGTCCACCTCTCCTCCCTAACCCACCTAACCTTCCCATACTATCCACATCCTCAACTCAACACACCACACCCCATCCTAATCCATTCCAACCCCCATCTCCTGCTCGCCAATCCCCACCCCCACCTCACCCATCCCAACCTCCAGCCCCTCCCTCACCCCCACCCCATCCTCGTGCAGCAGCACCCAACATACATCGTGCACATAACATTAACATTCTCCAATTGAACATAGATGGCATTAACACAAAGAAACACGAACTCTCACACTTCATCAAACAACACAACATACACATTGCCATCTTACAAGAAACAAAACTCCGCACATCACAAAAAAACACCCACATTTCATAATTTCACCACCATCAGACAAGACCGGGCTGTCGGCGGGGGCGGTGGACTCATCACCCTGGTACACAATGAAATATCATACATAGTAACCAGTGTACAAACCAAATCCCTCCTCCCCCCAAATGATAACACAACAGAAATACAATCAATTAAAATACGCACTGGCAACAAATCCAACATAACCATCATAAACACATACATCCCTCCCCAAACATCCCCTACAGTACCAAATGAATACAGACCACACTTACAACACATCACAAACACCCCACACATCATCCTGGGTGGTGACTTCAACGCCAAGGCGTCGGCCTGGTTTGTCGACAACCCCGACACAGACAGAGGGCTGGTACTACAAAACCAAACAGATAACCTCATCATCCTTAACGACATCCATCAACATACCCATATTCCTCACCAAGCCCTCTATAACCCATCATCTCCAGACATCACCTTTTGCTCCCCAGAACTCGCCCCCACAACATCCTGGAGGGTGGTCAGAACCTTAGGCTCTGACCACCTCCCGATCATTATTACCACCAAAACCAGACTCACCCCAGCTAGCCACAAACACACATACACCAATTATAAAAGAGCTAACTGGGAAGCATTTACAAATGAGACAGAACAACACTTCACAACTCTAAACAGTACACTCATCACTAACATCAACAATGCTGTACACATACTCAATAAAACTATCCAAAACGCTGACAAGAAACACATTCCAAGAGGTAACAGAAAAAGACACAACCCCAACTTCACACCAGAAATTTAAAACCTCATCAGACAACGCGACACACTGAAACACTCCCCAGCACCCCACACACAAGACATCACACAACAAATTCAAGCACTCAACACCCAAACTAACAACAAAATACAAGAACAACAAAAACTAAATTGGAATAACTTCCTACAAACACTTGATCACAAAACAAACCCCAAAAAACTCTACAAAACACTAAACAGCATCACACTTTCCAACAGCAACACAACACAATCACATGCTGCAATCACAACAACAGACTCTACTCCTTCATGTAAACAACAAGCAAACACACTCATCAATCACTTCTCACATGTCAGCCACCTAAAACCTCACAAAGACGACCGACGTGTCATCCGACGTAAGAGACAATTCCCCACAGACCCTGACTATACACCCTTCACCAATCACCAGACAAAGCATATCATCAACAATCTCAAGCACTCACCCGCCTGTGGCCTAGACAACATAAGCAACATACACCTCAGACACCTGGGACCACAAGGCATACAAACACTCACTAACATATCAAACTACAGCTATTCACACAACACAATACCAGACATTTGGAAGCATGGTATCATCATCACATTCCCCAAACCCAACAAAGACCCCACGCTACCCTCCTCGCACCGCCCCATCACACTCCTTTGCTCCCCCTCCAAAGTCATGGAACGCCTAGTATTACAACTAATTACACCCGACCTACCCCTAGCTCCAACACAACATGGCTTTAGGCCACTGCACTCCACAAACACTCTTCTCACAGACCTTACACAAAGAGCTTTTGACGGCATCAACTCAGCTAGACCACCACACAGATCACTATTAGCCACACTCGACATTAGTAAAGCCTTCGATGCCATCCCACGCCACAACCTAACAAACAAAATCTACAACACAAACATGCACAACAACACAAAAAGGTGGCTGGCCAACTTCCTAGCAGGCAGATGTGCACACGTATCTTTTGCCGGTCAGTCATCTAAAATCAGAAACTTTCCAAACGGAGTCCCACAAGGATCCGTCCTATCACCCGCACTCTTCAATCTGTACATGCACGATATAACTACACCCAATACTCCCCAAATAAACTTAGCCTCCTATGCAGATGACATAACACTCACATGCACACACCATGACCCAAGAAGAGCAACAGATCTCCTTCAACCCTATCTCAACACACTACATGGCTGGTGCACTACAAACAGACTTAATCTAGCCCCAGCCAAATCCACCGCAACCCTGCTCACAAGCTGGACAGGTGAACACGAATACATCCCCCAACTCACCATAAACAACACACCCCTAACACATACACACACACCCAAAATCCTAGGAGTAACATATGATACTCATATGACATTCAAACAGCACACCACAAACATTAAAAAGAAACTGACACCCAGACTTAACGCCCTCAGGTCACTTGCTCACACAAAATTTGGACACAACAAAGAAACTACCACCACAGTATATAAACAATACATAAGATCAGTAATGGAATACGCAAGCCCAGCCTGGGCTTCTAACCTAGCTGAAACACATCATAAGACCTTACAGACTATTCAAAACAAAGCCCTGAAGATCATTACAGGCTGCACAGCTACTACACCCACAGATCATCTACATCAAGAAACCAAAATCCTCAAAGTCAAAGACCATCTGGACATGAGAGGCACTCAATTCCTGGCAGCAGCCTCCACGAACCAAGACCACCCACTAAACTACATGGCAACACACCCACAGACACCAAGACATATCAAAACAACACCCAGCACACGGTATCACACACAATTATTGTCCTCTCTCCCTCCCTGCCCACCCCGAACCAACTTCCAGAAGCACATCCATACTCATATCTCTCGCCAATCCATCCACTCACTCACAGACAACACGCAGCTGCATGCACGACCTCCCGAAATCCATCCTTCCGAATCCTCCCTCCCTCGCGAGGACAGAGTCCACCTGGCCAGGCTGAGATGCGGACACCATCCAGCTCTCCTGAGCTATCAGAAGAGACTGGATGACTCCGTTGTCGACGCCTGCCCGGGATGTAACACGGCTCCCCATACCATTAAACACATCATAGAAGACTGCATTTCACACAACCACTTACGCCAACAACACAACCTACACTCAATGAGAGCTCTGTGGGAAAGCCCGATCGTGGCCATGGCCTTCCTCAGGGGCTCGGGGCTGTTCGGCCAGGCAGCTTAGGGAACAACAACAACAACAACATAAACTGTAGCCCCATCCACTGCCCTGGCAATCCTAGTGAGTCACTGTAGGACAAGCCATGCGGTTCTAACGGAGTGGTCAACATCACACCCCCCCCAAGATTTTTCTCAGAGGCCCCAAGGCTCACAAAAATCTGATGGTTAGAACCCATGCTATATCTCCACTTCCCATCACCCAGCGGCAGTAAAATATCTGGCACAGTTCTTCAACAAAACATTTTTTCCAAAATTATAACCCTCCCAACACAATAGGTTAAATTATATGTAGTTATGCTCCTCAAGAGCGAGCTTCTCTAGCCCAGCATTCTGAGAGGAGTGCAACTCAGAATTACTGCTATAACATACTGAAAAAAATTCAACTATCAAAGAAAGTTTTTTATTTGATTTTTATGTTTTTAATTTGTTTATTTCGGCTGCACTATAGGGGCAAGCCTAGTTTTTCTTCTATACCAAACGCTCAACTCCTGCTTTACGACCCAATACGCTGGGCTACAACCGCGAGCCAACAAGCACCAAGCGCAAAATACTATTCAAACTAAAGCAGGAGGCTACCCGTGTGTCAATCTACCCAGGATCATATACCCTTGAACGACCATCTGCAACCACGTTGTCACAACCGGCAATATGGCGTATGTCCAGGTTATATACCAATAACCTTAGTGACCACCTGGTGAGCCTCATATTCCGATTGTGAAACTGGTCCAAGAACTTGAGAGGGTGATGATCTGGGTAAACTACAACGACCGGACCATAGGCTGGAACACAGACCTCGAAATGCCTCAGAGCAAGTACAACCGCCAGCAGCTCCTCCTCGACAACAGAGCAGCTCCCCTGGGCCGAATTGTACTTCTCCGAGCAGAAACTAACAGGATGCTCCAGCCCATCATCGTCCTTTTCCACAAGGACGGCACCAGCCCCCACACCACTAGCCTCCGTTGCTAGTTGGAAAGGTAGGCTAAAGTCAGGGGCCCTGAGGATCGGGTGAGTGCACAACAGGTGTTTTACTTCTCTAAACACCTTCTCACACTCAGGCGCCCATTTGAACTTCTTATCCTTCCAGTTATCCTCCACCTGAGCTTGACTGTCCCGTTCTCCTTCTCCACCTTGACTGCTAAACGTCATCACAGGCACAGTGAGATGCTCAGGGGGGTGCCTCCCATACTCCTTCATGGGATTAACATGACATAACTGATTGCGCTTCCGTCTGTCTGGAGTGGCTACCAAGTAAACCAGGTCCGATAGCTCCTCCACCACCCTATAAGGACCAGTGTACTTCACGGATAAGGGGTGACCTACAAGGGGCAGTAGAATCAACACCTCCTGACCCACGTGAAACTCCCTGAGTTCACCCTTGAGGTCGTACCTGTCCTTCATGAGGGCCTGAGAGCTAGTCAAATTACGGCCAGCCAACTCCAGACTGCGCAACATCCGTTCTCGACTGTTGAGGACACACTTGAGCATAGAACAAGGTTTTTCTGCGCCTTCCCATACTTCGTCAACCATATGGAGAGGCCCTCTGACACGGTGTCCAAAGACGAGCTCATTAGGGCTGAATCCCAAACTCTCCCCAGGTACCTCCCACACAGCAAACAAAACACATGGCAGGCCAAGAACCCAATCCCTCCCACTCTCAAATCAACAACAACGAAGCACAGATTTCAAGGCTGAGTGCCATCGCTCTAACACACCCTGGCTCTCCGGATGATACGCAGATGACACAACCCCAACAATCCCATGCTGCGGCATTGCTTGTACAAAGAGGCTAGAAGTGAAGTTGGGTCCCCGGACTGACTGAATCCCCTGCGGGTAACCATACCGGGAAAAATACACTAGCAAGCTTCGGACCACCGTCTTCGCCGACCCATTTCTCATAGGGTACGCGTCAGGGTACCTTGTTGCCACATCTCCCGACTGTGCATCACTGTCCTCCTTCAACTCGACAGCACCGGTACCACATTCAAGAACCTCCGGGTCTTCCAATTGCAACTTACGAATGTCCGAAGGAGCAAGCCTATCCAAGTGTTTGTGAAACAACTCCTGCCCCCCTCCTACATTAAGTTTGGCCTCCCGTTGCTCTCTCTCTGCGTACCGTTGCTGTCTCATCGTCTTTTTAAGCCTATCCATCCACTGCCTTCTCAGGAACAGTTAATGGATCTTCTCTCGACTCGAAATGTGGTCCTAATAATGAGTCCCCGAGAATGTCCGCTGATACTAAACTCTCAACCGCATCAACTTTCAACCCCTTCTCGGTACCCTTCCACCGCTGATCTAAAGATTGTTGACCAGAATGTGACTCCCATGATGCAGGATCTCCGGTGACAACACACGCCATAGGCTGCACCGGACACTTCTCAACCCACTCCTGCTCCTCCCTACTCATGTCGGCCAGCTTCTCGGCAACGACCAAGGGTGGAGCCTCAGAAGTAGGTCCCGCAAAGTCGTTGCCGAGAAGGAGGTCGACGCCCCCAACAGGCAACTTCTCCACAATTCCCACATCCAGGTCACGAGTCACACCATCAACTTCCACCTTCATTCTTACAAGCGGGTATGACCTTGTCGCATTAACTCCCTGAACCACAACCACCTGCGCCGTATTGACAGGTTTACCAGTGCAATTTCTCAACAGTGTTTTGCGATGCCCCAGTGTCACGCAAAATTCTCACCTCATGTCGTCTACCCCCCCACTCCACACAACCGAGTCCCCTGTGGTCACTAAAGGCATCACGGACAGGGAATAAGCCTTCCGGATCCTTCTGCACTGGCAGTGTATTTACCTCGGAAGAAATGCCTCTAACAAACTCCGATGTCCTCTTGAACACTCCAATGCCGTGAGCAAAAGACACGGCTGCCGGAGGAGGTCGACTAGGGCACTCATTTGCCTTATGACCCTCCTGGTGGCAACTAAAACACATAAATTTCGGTTTCGGCTTATACTGTGATGTAAAAGGCCCCTGACTTTTCACATATGGTGTGGTGTAAGGTTTGGATTCAGTTTTAGTTTCATGGCTCTTCTGTTTAAATGTGTCATTGTTCCGGGGAGGGGGAGGATAACGGTCCTTAGCACATACATCGTACTTCTGTGAGGACCCGCAACCCCGAATCAACGACAGCCGTCGATCAGCCATTTCTGCTGCTTCGACTAGAGTTCTTGGGTTTTTCTCCTTTAAGTTCAAAGTTAGATCACCGCCCGTGCTCTTAAAGAACTGCTCCAACATCATTAACTGCTTAATTTCATCAAATGTTGTGACCTTCTCAGATCGGAGCCAGTTCTCCATAGCATCGGACAAGTCCCGGGCGTGTTCCAAAAAGGTGCTATCTCTTCCCTTAGTTACACCCCGGAACTTCAAACGGTACGTTTCTGGTTGCAATTCGTAAGCCCTCAGGACAGCCTCCTTGAGATCCTCGTACACAATACATAACTCCAAAGGTAACGCATCGTAGGCTTTAAGACCCTTGCCTATTAATCTAGAGGATACAAGTGCTGCCCATTTATTCTCTGGCCACTGGTGTTCCTGGCACTTCTTCTCAAAGCGTGTGAAAAATTCTGCTACACCACTCTCATCAAACACCGGAACCAGTTTCAATAAGTGCGAGAGAGACTGCTCATGAACACGGTTACCAGCCCCAAGTCGCTGTCCCGTTGTCTCTAATCGCGACTTCTCTACGTCCATGTCGGCACAGTACCTAGTCGACTCTAAATCCGCTTGGATTTTTGCTAGCTCTATGTGCTGAGACTGCTGACTGATAGTTTTTCTCTCTTCTATCTTGGCTAATTCTATTTGCTGCTGGAGCTCACCTGCCCTTTGTTGCTGCTGAAGCTGAAGCTCAGATACCCTGATAGCCTTTCTCTATTCGATCTTAGCTAATTCGAGCTGAAACAATAATTCTGGAGTTAACCCTTGAGGAGGTGAAGGTGCTACAATGTTTGAAATTACCGGTGGTCCCCCCAGGGGCAACCCACCCTGCCAATCACCACCCACCTGTGGAAGCGTACCCGGGGTCGGCAAACTACTGGGATGGCTGGGAGTCGAGTGTAGGGAAAGCATGGCCGAAGGGCTCTGAGCACTCAACCCATCTCGCTCACCAGTCACCCTGCCCAGTACACACATTATCAAGTTATCCTTGGTCATGCTGCTAGTAACCGCATGACCGATAGCTGTGGCCAGGCATTGAAGACCGTACCGATCCATACCCTCCAACCGCTCGGCAGTAACAGGCCATTGCAAAAATATCCTAGCATCCTCCTCACAGTTCACCTGATTAACCATATCATCATACTGCTGTTCCTCAGTTTCGACATTACGTACTGTGTCTCCATTCTCCTCTGATCCGGTATAAGACATGATGCTCACAAAAATTTCCCACCTCACTATTCAGAAAAGAAGTACCCCAAACTCTTATACCTCAATATACACACAAAAATTCTCGGAAATACTCAAGGGCTATACTATGTTGCGAAAAAATATATATTCTTGCTGATTCCCGCAAAATATTCTCCAAAACAACAAATGTTCCCTGCTAATAAATGTAGGTTCACCAAATCCTAGGTAAGGTTGCCATTTGTTACGACTGGGGTTCAAATATATCAGGGCTCTTATTCATTGGACTAGTAATGGCATAAATGTTACAACGGAAAGCGCTAGCTCCAACCTCTGAAGTATATTCCCAGTGAACAAAGAACACAAATACTCTACAGAGTTCTATATGCAATAATAGGCTATCAAACTCTCAATAAATGTGCGTCTACTCTAGGCTTAATGTTATGTGAAAACAGCCTATTACTACCTATAACCGAAGGTGCTTGGTTATGGTATGCAAAGTAAGGTGGTAAGGGAAGTTACAGCTTACGTTACTTTTAATCAATAAATGTCAGGCACTCCTGCATGAAAGAAAGTGCACTAAAGTCCTTCAACACTAACAAGGAATCTTCTTTAAATGTTAGATGCTATAAAGATGCTCGTATCGGAAATGGAACCCAAAAAGGCAGGCAGTGGAACAATGCTCGTGCAGGCGATGCACACAAAAAGGCAGAATATATAATGCCGCCGGAGCCAAGAATATCCTAAACACTACAACACTAATAACAATCGCCACGACAATGCAGTATTCCTATCAACAAAAAGAGCCTAAGTCGTTTGTGTCTCAATACATCAAACTAGGCTGCGAAATGCTTGTGTAATAATAAAATGGATATGCATAAAAAGAGTAATTAGGTTAATATACTTAATGTCTACTGTGACTGATAAAGTCTAGCTAGAGTCAATGATACGAGATACTGGTGCGCATGGCATGCTGCATAGCCTAGTGCAAATCTCAAGTCTGTGTGTCAAATATTACGTTATAATGAAGGGTAGCTCTCTTGAGAAACCTTAATACCGAAGTATTAAGCGTTCTCCTGGCGTACCTCAAAGACAAACAATGGAGACCAGAACAGTGCAGAATGGTATAGGCAAAAAGCCCTCATTCGTGCATGCTCTACTCTCAATGGCACACAGACTAGAATTTACTCAATCAACTCCAGTTCTCAGGTATGTCGTGCCGCTTTTAACTAAAGCCAGCACTCATAGGAAACAATACCTATAATATCAGACTCCTAGTCTAGCATTATCTAATCCAGCAGAACACTAATAATTATAGGAAGCGGCAATATGAAAGCCAACCAATGCTTCGTGATCCACTTATCTTAACAACTAACATACACAGGCTATATCAGACCTTAACACACAATACAACTGGCCAGCATGAAGCTGATTTTGCAGAGTTAACCAGAGGGGGTAATGATATTAATAAAAGGTGGTGAAAGATATGGAAAATGAGAGAGATAGGCAGAGGAAAAGATTCTCAGGTACGGAGCGGGGATAGATAGCAAGGGAAAAAAAGATGGGTGTGTTCTAGAAACCAGAGCTGAGGGAGAGAGTGGCGAGGAACCAGTATATATACTCGCACTAGCTCGAGCCGCGTGGGAAAACAGCGGTTACAAGTGATCTAGCCACTAACAAGAGCTCGCAGCATGGTAAGGGCCTCTCTCCACCAACCCCCGTGAGGCAGCCAGCCGTGACGTCATCGAGCGGGACAAAAAACACTGCGCGCCCCCTCTCACTCTGTTCTACTCTCTCTCTCTCTCCCAGATCCTATCATTACTAGTTAATGATAAAACATATACTTTACAATTAAATATATAAAGCCTTGACATGGGCGAAAACAAAGAGCCTTGCTGGACTGCCCATGACACGAGCTTTCATATGAAATAAAGCACACTCTAATACATAAACTGTAGCCCCATCCACTGCCCTGGCGATCCTAGTGAGTCACTGTAGGACAAGCCATGCGGTTCTAACGGAGTGGTCAACGTCACAATATAGGTGTGGGATCATCACTGTGAGCACAGGTGTTACTACCACTACACTGCTGGGTACATGACATAACATAACATAATACAGTTGTGGGTTTATCACTGTGATCACAGGTGTTACTACCACTACAATACTGGGGACATAACATAACATAATATAGTTGTGGGTTCATCACTGTGATCACAGGTGTTACTACCACTACATTGCTGGGTACATAACATAACATAACATAATATAGGTGTGGGTTCATCACTGTGATCACAGGTGTTTCTACCAGTACACTGCTGGGTACATAACATAACATAACTGTTATGCCACGTTGTCAACCAACTTGCAATACTATTTGATTTCATAAGCTCCTTGTTTATGATAACTTAGAACATAATCCTGCTCGACAGGAACACAACTAGCATCATTAATAAGGTTTATAATTTACTCAGTCAAGCCCCAAACACAATAAACACACGGAATAAGTACTAATAACTGTTTATTTCTTAGACATTAAATTCATAAAATAGGGTGCATCCTGATCATAACTATGTAGTATAAGTCCAATGGCAATTTAATGGTGACGGGGAAAGAGTTGAATAAGTTTTACTCCTTCATGAAAATATAGTGTCACTTACAAACCATCAAACATGAAACATATATAATACACAAAACAAAACATAAAATATGATGACAATATATATATATATATATGAGTGTTAGTGTACGCAGAGAGGAATTGGGGGAAGCAAATATATACACCCGAGGTAGTTTACTAGGGTGTATAGGGGTGAGCATGACTGGGGAAAGAAAAGGTCACCTGACCAGGTCAGCTGTCAAAGGATGCCACTTGGCAGGTAAGGTCAAAGTTACTGCGGTAACTTTAAATGAATATATGACTTAGTGCAACGTTAAATCAGGCGAACAAGATTACAAAATATAATTAGCACTTGTGAAAGGACAATTTAATTTGTAATTTAACTATAATAAAATACAGGGGAATAATCATTTTTGCACGATCTATGAAAAATAAATATAGTCGCAAATGAGCTATGATCCTAGTTAAAGAGGAATTCAGATTCGCAAAACGTGTAGCGAATAAATATAGCTGAAATAGTAGCTAGATATACAGTGTGTTTATATATATATTAATAAACCACTGAAAATACAATAATTGCACAGAGCGAAGTAGTGACTGACTATAGCCAAAAACAGGCCGATGAACTATGCTTGAAATAAACTACTCGGAATAACGTAGTGAATTATAATAACCCCAATAGAGGTAGATCTATCTATCTATACAAATAGGATCTTGATCATATATCGTGGTGGATCAAATTATTCACAAGAACTATTATAGATAAATTAATTGAAAATAGGGAGTCGCACCAAGCCTAAAAAGACTATGTGGCACCAAAATAAACTTTGTGGAAAAAAACATCGGAGTTGTTGTGGGGCCGGGCGCAATACGGAGTAGAGGATAAGAAGACTAGGAAACACTAATTAAAGAAGCTGAAGGAGATGGGTATGGAGGAGAAACCGCATAAGATGTGGGAGGGAGAAAGTGGGGGACTCTCCAAGCATATCAGCTAAGACAAGGGGGCGATTAAGGGAGGATATGAAGGGGAATGCCTGCCGTCGGGCATTGGAGAAACGCGGGCAGTCTATCAGGAGATGCTGGACAGACACTGGAATATGGCAGCAAGGACAGAGCATGGGGACATCACAGGACATCAAATGACCATGCGTGAGCCTGGTGTGGCCGAGCCGAAGACGGGCTAGAGCGGTCTCCCATCGACGATTGCGATGAGAGGAAGACTTCCAAGGGAGGACGGAAGGTTTGACAGAACGCAGTTTGACATCAGACACCCTCATGGAGGTCCACTCGTCCTGCCAGCGCTGACGTAGTAATTGAGTAACATGCGGGAAGTAATCAGATGCAGGAATACACCGTGGCACGATATTATAGATAAGAAAGTAATTAATTCAACTTTAATTAAACTCGACTGAATGGGTTTTTCACTTCGAACACAGAAGAAAATATGCTAAGAATGAATAACTATGAAAATTAGATAGAACACTGTTTAAGTAATACATGTACTATTATTATGTTCTATCCAACAACCAACTCTACTCCTAAAATCGATTAATGAAATATTACAAACACATGTGGCAGTCCGTGGATTCGAACCCAGGATGAGAATATATTATTCTTTCTTTGTACACCTCACTAAAACTTGGACACTCAAATAAATAATGATGCAATTTAATAAGAGCTGCTAGTGGTCACAAATAATTACGTGTAGTGTAGGGTATATACAGTATCTTAGTTAAATAATATACAGAGATGTAATTGGTCCCCTTAAAACTTCGATAGGAGAAATGACAGAAAATGATTTAGAAATGTGCAGTACATTAAATAGTAAATTTCTTTCCGTTTTCACTAATGAAAATTTGGCACAGTTTCCAGAAGTCCGTAAGGTATACAGCGATAGTATAGATAATAGGTTAAGTACGGTTACTATAAGTAGAAATGATGTGCTTAAGGAAATTGACAGACTGAAACCTCATAAATCGCCTGGTCCTGATGAGGTATATGCTAGAGTATTAAAAGAATGCAGAGATGAGTTAAGTTACCCATTAACATTTCTATTTAACAAGTCATTAGAAACAGGTATAGTTCCAGAAGCTTGGAAGCTTGCAAATGTAGTTCCGATCTTCAAAAAAGGTGATAAATCAATAGCATCCAATTACCGTCCCATTAGTCTCACTTCAATCATAGGAAAGCTACTAGAGTCAATTATTGCTAGGAAAATGAGAAACCACTTAGAAACATTTAACTTAATCAATTCTTCTCAGCATGGATTCACTCAGGGACGTTCTTGCCTTACTAATTTGCTTAGTTTTTTCTCAGAGGTATATGAAGCAGTAGATAATGACAAGTCATATGATATTATATATTTAGATTTCAGTAAACTTTCGACAGAGTCCCTCATGAGAGATTGATGAGAAAGGTTGAGGCACATGGAATAGGTGGGGCGTTGTTAGGATGGATTAGGTCATGGCTAATTGGTAGGAAGCAGAGAGTCAGCATAAATGGTACCAAGTCAGAATGGGGAGCAGTCAAAAGTGGTGTCCCCCAGGGATCGGTATTAGGTCCCCTGTTGTTTCTTATATACATAAATGACCTAGATTTAGGTATAACTAGTAGGATAAGTAAATTCGCAGACGATACTAAAATAGGGAGATCAATTGATTCAAATAGCGATATAGAGTGCCTCCAAAGGGATCTAGATACCTTACATGCATGGTCAGTAAATTGGCAGATGAAGTTTAACATTGACAAATGCAAGGTATTAAAGATAGGGAAGATGCAAACAAATGTTAAATATAAACTAGCTAATTTAGAATTAGAAAATTCAGACTGTGAGAAAGATCTAGGTGTGTTTGTTAGCAATGATTTGAAGCCTAGAAAACAGTGTATAAGCGTTCGTAATAAGGCAAACAGGATTCTCGGGTTCATCTCTAGGAGTGTGAGTAACAGAACTGCTGATGTTATCTTAAAACTTTACTTGTCATTAGTGAGACCCCATATGGATTATGCTGTCCAATTTTGGTGTCCTTATTACAGAATGGACATAGATTCATTGGAGAGAGTACAGCGTAGAATGACAAAAATGATCCATAATTTAATTAAAATGCAAAACCTGCAAACCAAACAAACCAAAATTGGGACAAGGACAATATAAAGTCAAATAAAATTATCAAAATCGCTATGTGGAAACAACGCTTACTAAAATGAAAATTATTAAATAAAAGAACACAATCCACCACATAGGGTGTACATTACTACATGAGCAAGTTAATCTGTTTCCCAAGCAAACTAATCGCACATATAACAACGCACTATCGTCACGTTAAAGGAAGTAGTCAAGTTTGGGAAGTCCGGGACGTTCTGGCAAATTTTACTAAACTCTGCATGAATAAAGAAACTACATGTTAAATGTCAAAATATTATTTAAAATCAAATTTGCAACATGACAAGACATTAACAATATTAAATATTAGAAATCTTTCGTATGAAGAAAGGTTGAAGAAATTAGGTTTACATTCGTTAGAGAGACGCAGAGTTAGAGGGGATATGATAGAGGTGTTCAAGTGGGTTAGTGGGATTAACAAAGGGGACATGACAAATGTACTAAAGCTCAGTGATAGCGTAAGAACTCGTACCAATGGTTTCAAATTAGATAAATTTCGTTTCAGAAAAGATATAGGCAAATATTGGTTTGGTAACAGAGTTGTAGATGGGTGGAATGGACTACCAAGTGCTATAGTGGGATCTAAAACTGTAGGGAGCTTTAAGATAAAATTGGATAAGCATATGGACGAGAAGGGTTGGGTGTGAAGGGGGATCAGCCGGGTTGGGCCAATCAGCGCTCTGCAGACCCCCATAATCCTGCGTTAATCTCTAACCGTTTTGGTAAGATGATCCTCAGGGTATTAGAGTGTGAAGCCTATAATTGGGCTTTGTAATTGAATTGGGGTTGTGTGGGACAGGGATCTGCCTTGCTTAGGCCAATCGGCTTTCTGCAGACTCCCATTTTCTTATGTTCTTATGTTCTTATAACGTTTAGTATGGAGTTTAAATCAGTTAAATCCAGGACATTTTATATATATATATATATATATATAATTAACTGGGACAAGTGTGGTTTGTTCTCACTATGCGAGAGAGAAATTGGGGTGAGGAGAGTCCAGAATAGGTCTCTAAGATAACGTTATATTGAACACTAACATATCTTATATACCTTCACAATAATTCCCAAAACTCAATGAACACAGAGACACTTATGTTAGGAGGTGATGAAGAGAAGTTAGGTCCATGAGAGGGAATCTGGTCGACGTTAGACTTGTATTTCCTCCTTCTGTTTGGCACCAGAAGGAAACTGCCTCTCTCGTACCGACTAGAGAATGACACTTCTAGTTCCTCTAGCACACTGCCCTGCTCCCCGCAAACAAAGGTGTATATTTATCAGATCGCATTAAAACTAGCAGATTATATTGCCCTTATTTACCTTACCGATCATATATTTCGCTCAGGTAATGTTCACGGGATAATTTTCTTCTTGATTTATTCATTTCGGAATAGTAGGGACATGGGTATTATGATCGTTTAATTATTGTGAAGTAAATAGTTGCCTTAACCCTCCTGGCCCGGGCAGGCTCTCCTAATGACGGAGCTCGTATCCGGGCGATCTGGTCGAATATCAACAAAAGTAAACTAAGGCTAATCTCGCTTAATATATTACCTACATTAATCAAACATATATACAAATGAGCGCCTTACCTTCCTGCGTAGAATGGCGTTGAGTAGAGCTCTCTAGCTCAACTGGTTCCGGAGTGATGGTGATGGAAGTGGAGGTAACTTTTGCCGCGTATTTACCTCGACGCGTCCGAACACTCAACCGCGGCCCCGGCTACGACGCCCAGTTGCACTCGTCGCTCCACCCGCAATTATGCCGGGAAGCGATTTGATAGTGTTTTATTGGTTATTCTGTCATTTATTATAGTTATTATGTTATTTTCACTCAATAAAGTTATTTATATGAACTTATTTGTGTCTCTGTCACTTATTACTTCGTTTTATTATTATTATTATGATTATTAGTGTCACTTTCACTGGACTTTGATAATTGGTAGTGTCATTTCCCCTTTTATGTATTGTTAGGTAAGCTAATAATATATATAGTGTCACTGTCACTTATTCATATTGTTATGAAGGCACTTATTATTAGTTGTGTGTGTCTCTTTCACTTATACTTAGTTTTATTATTATTATACTGTCACTTTGACTGGCCTAGGCTTATTGAGTGTCATTTTCACTTATTTATTGTTAGAAATATATATTTTAGTGTCACTTTCACTTGTTCATATTGTTATTGAAGGCACTTATTATTACTTATGTGTCCTTTTCACTTATACTTAGTTATATTATTATTCTTAGCCTACATTTGAGTGTCACTTTCACTGTTGTCACTTCCACTTCAAAAGTTTGTTAGAGTGTGGAAGTCGTTGAAGCAGGTGACAGCACACAGTCCAACTTGACACTCGAGGCATTCCCAAGTGGTTTTTGTGGGTTTGCGGGGTCTGCGAGTTGTGTGGCTGCACACATGGCACCTCTTCTGACTCCTAGCGTTACTACCTGGTGCTTTGAAAGGAAGGGCGCTGAGCTGGTGCTTCCTGAAGAATTCAGCACACCCCGTTCTGTCAAGCTGGCCTGGTCCTTGTATTGGCCTGCCTGGTGTACCTGCATGTTTAGCCAGGAGCTCAAGTAGCACCTGCTTGTGGAACTTCCGCAGGGACTTGTACTTCTTGGCTCCTGGAGTCCTCAGACGGTAGATGTTGTAGGCATTGAGGACCGACATATCTACCGTATGCAGGATAAACTTCTTGTACCACCTGCAAGATGTTCGCAGGCAGTCGATGAAGCCCATCTGCATGTCGGACTTGTCAACGAGGCGCATGTTGATGTTATAATCCAGGACAGCAGCTGGTTTTTGGACGGGGTTCTTGGTTGTTCGGTCCACCTTCCCTGTGGCGACCATCTGGGCCTTGTGGCATGTGGTGAGGAGGTTGACCTTGCGCTGGTCATGCCAGTGGATGGAGAGGATGGGGCCACTCTTCTTGTGGAAGATGTCCGCCTTCTTCGTCTTGGTTGGGTAGCCTGGCATGCCCTTCCTTTTGCCCTTGACTGTGCCGACAGTTCCGGTCTTGTGGTCATGGAGGTACTTGGTCAGGAGAGGTGACGTGTAATAATTATCTGTGTAGAGGATGTGGTTATTATTGAAGTGCCTCTCCATCATCTTCTTCAGTACAGCGCCACCAAAACCAATGAGAGGGTCAGTCACAACTTCTCCAGCCTTGCCGCTGTAGACTATAAAGTCCAGCACATACCCCGTCAAGCAGTCGCAGAGGACGAAGAGCTTGATGCCGAAGCGGTGTCTCTTGGACGGGATATACTGACGGAAGTGCAGCCTACCACGGAACAGGACCAGAGACTCGTCGAGGCACATCTTCTGGAAAGGAATCAGGTATGTGGTGAACTGATGACGTATCATGTCATACAGCTTCCTGATCTTCCATAAGGAGTCGGGAAGGTGGACTGCCATGTTGTTTGTCAGGTGGAGATAGGAGAGGATGTCGAAGTACCTGTCCCTGGACATGTATTTGCCAAATGATGGAGTCGTTATGATGTCGCCAGTGATCCAGTGGTCAGCCAGAACGTGCTTCCTTATATGAGTCATCAGCATTGTGAGTGCCAAGAACACATAGTTCTGCCACAGTGAGAGCTCTCCATGCCACCATCTTGGCACTGGTCTTCCTCCCAAGAAAGTTGGCACAGATAGCATGGTGGTGATTTGTCTCTTTGACGAGGTATTCCAAGACTTCATTGTCATAGAAGCCACAGAAAAGTTCACTGGGGGTAGCATCTGGGCCACAGGGATATGCTGGTGACACCCCAGAACCCATCTGTACCTCGTCAAAGGCAGGACAATCTGTCTCAAAATCAGCTCCATCTGTCCACACAAACAGGTCGGATGCTGATGCTCGAGGTCGTGCTGCAGCAGGCACACGCCCTGGATGCCCTGACACACGCCCTTGGCCACGCGGACGCCCAGGCAGACGCCCTGCATGCCCACGCCCAGGCCCAGGCCCAGGGGCAGCGGCGTCGGCAGGCTGACCACGTCCACGACCTCGCCCTCTCGCTCGATTTGTCGGCACATCCTCTTCCTCTTCCTGTTCCTGTTCCTCTTCCTCTTCCTCCTCAGGCGACGTCAGGTCATCTGGGGCAATGATGGGGTCGTCAGCATCCTCTTCAGGAGACAATGCTGGTGAAGAAGTGACCGGGCGTCGGCGGTGTGGGACGCGGGAGGCTGCGGGAGCTTCAAGAATGGGAGCCGAGGCCTCGGGAGTTGGGCTCCTTTTGCGGCGAGCCGAGGGCTTTTCAGCAGCAAATAATGCTCTGCGGTGTGTTGAGTCCTGTGGCACATCACCAATACCACTTGAAGAGGCCCTTTGGTCATCCTGAACGAGAGATGAAGGCGAGGGCTGTGGGTGACCCACGCGGCGTCCCGTGTCAAGGCGTCGGGACAATGGAATGCGGGTGGTTGCTAGGCCAGGGTCGGCGTCATTATCGCTATCTTCAGCTTCCCTATGCTTTTCTGCGGCTGCCCTGCATGCTTTTTTAGCTGCACTTTTGATCAATGATTGTTTGTAGAAATATTTGCCCACTTTCAAGGGCGTACGGGCAGGCAAAGGGGAAGGTCCTGGGCTAGGGCTAGGGCTAGGCCTAGGCTAACCTAGCAAAGATGGCGAGGGGGTAGGCCTAGGTTCTAGCACACTGGGAAACTCAATGGCACCTTCCTGAAACACTTCCACATCAGGATCATCACTACTGTCTCCCCCCTCAAATAAATCGACATTATCGTCGTCTCCAAAGCCCACGAAATCGTCTTCATTTTCACTTATAAATTGTACCTTGTCCACCAAGCTTTCGCCACTGCTCTCTTCATCACTTTCAAAAAGTTGTCGCTGTATAGCGCTATCACTCAACAAACGCTTAACTTTCTTTTGTTGAGCTCTCTTCTTGGTTGCAACAGGCGTTGAAGTTGCGAGTGGGCTAGCACTGGGGCCCGCGGGAGGTTGCAACGAATCGGACACGTCGGAAAACATTTTTTCAGTATTACTCGCTATGGCGGCCACGTACGAACTGATAACACTAGTAGTTGAGGCTTGGTGGCGCTGCAGTCGCTCCTACCATGCCAAAATTGGCCGCGCAAATTTTGAAGCACGCTTTCAAGCACAAGGATTTTAAAATGACACCCGGGTTCCGGCCCTTTTTTTTTGGTGTCATTTTAAAATGACACCCGGGGTGGAAGGGTTAAACATACAATTGACATAGGCATATATGGACATGGTTATTTTGTATTTCTTAATATTAAACTCGTCGTTTAGGAAGCTTGCATGGTTGTAGGATAATTGATTTTCATCAATTACTCTTTTCCTCTATTCTTCAGGTGGTATGCATGGCTTCCCTTATTTTCTTTTGATCTGTCATGATTTATATATATCATTTTCTGCACTGTATATTGGGGTAATCTGATTACAACTGTTAAAATAGAAGATTGGTTCTTGATGAGGAATTAACATATAGTCTTCTTCGTTGTAGTTCAAATCGAGTTCTTTCGTTGTATATTTCTTTATCTCCTCTCTCAGGCCTTGCAATTGGCCTGGACGAGAACTCGTTGATTGGTGCTGGAGGAATCCTGCGGTTTCCCGTAGGACCCGGTTGATGTCGTTGCTGTTCTGTTCCATTACACCATAGAGAATGTTGGCTTTCGATGACATACTGTGTTGAATTATAGTTTTGAATTATTGCTCGGTTATATAAAGTCTTAAAAACATAGTACATTCATGTTTATATGGGGAGTGGTATCCTTTATTTATTTAATTTTAGAAGTAAGTCTTATACAGCTTGGATAAGACAAGATAAATAATTTTACATTATATAACTTCTTACTATTTATGCGTTTCTATGAAATAGTTTGGCTGTTGGTTGGAATCTTCTTATTGTAGTTGTTGCCTCACTTCGTAGTGGCCATGGTCGGTATTTTCGTCTGGGTAGAGAGACAGAAAGGGATGAGGCTGGTGTCGTAATTGCATAAAGTACGCCTCATCGTAATTTAAATCTGGTTCCTGTGGTAATGCTTGGTCTTTTGGTGTGAGCGGCCATGTTTTATTGACCGCCCGGGGGTAATTAGCAAAAGGGTTTCTGACCGTATCCGGAACGTATTTTAAGAGGCCAGGTGAACCTTTTTTTCTATCTGTCTTCTGTAGGGGTGACTGGTGTAGGTGATTTTTGGTTTGGAGGGTAGACTTCTTCTTGCTTCTTCTCCTGCTGGTTATGGCTGCAATTTTGCAAGGAAATATTTGGGGCTCTTCTGGTTCTGGGAAAGGGTTCTTTATTGCTGTTGGCTTATCTTCTTCCAGGCCCGTCATCTCAATAAACTATTAAATCATTGGTATAATATTATGAAGAATGGGTACCGGGTAGTAATATATAAGATCTAATAAAACCCATACCTTACATAAGCAGTTGATTATTATAACAAAATAGATAAGCATATGACCAAATACACGAACAGTGCAGTCCCGACACTCAAGACTTTCAGCACACACACAAACAAAAAACACACACACAAATACACACACACACACACACACACACACAACCTACATAAAACAAATCATGGAGCCACAAATGTTTTATGTCCTCTGATCCCATTCCTACATTCCCAGTCCAGTGACTCTCTCACCCCATCTCTCTCTCTCTCTCTCCCTGTACCTTACTCTCGGGTTAGCTATCTCTACTAGAATTAAATCCTGACCACCTCGCTGGGGTCGTAAGGTCTGTGTGGTCAGTGTATATATGTAACTATATGTAAATGTAAATCTTTCTCTCGTTGTAAACTACTTTTGAATACAACCAATCATATGTATACAAACACACGCACACACACAACAAACAGGTACTGTACTGTGCATACACATTGTCTCGCATACACAAACATGCGTTCTCTCTCAGCCTCACCCACACCCACACACACACATACATACCTACACACACACACTCTCTCTCTCTCCCGCTACCACTTCAGCCAACGACCACCCATCATGGCAGTAAAATTGTTTACTCCACGAGGATCTTGCCTTTAAATCGGTTACCTTTTAACCTGTGTTTGGAGAGAGAGAGAATGAGAGAGATATATACTGTATATATGGGGGAGGGGGGGGGGGGGCGGTTATTTGTGAGTGTAGCTATATATACATATCATGGAGTGCTTTTCCCTGTAACTTGCATCTGATTTGTCAACGTCTATAATGTAGTTTGATAATAACCATGTCATCCATAAATTCTATAATATTCTTCCCTCAGTGCAGTAAAATGAAAAATAAAATAAAATTTTTGCCAGCATAAAGTTAAATACACCAATTAGAAAATGTTATCTAGTAAATCCACCCTAATTGTGTGCATATGGGTGTATTGTAAAAGGGGTAAACATTTACTTGAGAATAATATATAATTTATATAACTTTCTGATACTATACGCATAATTAGATATTACCTATATGATCAAGTAAGGCATTAAAATTAATCAAAGACAATGATAACGAATGTCGAGCCTCTATAATAACTGCTCACGCATATAGAAGACGATAGTATTAACTTAAAAAATAAGCCATAGGATTTAGATGTCATTCAGTATACACATCATAGTCTTCCTCATTCAAGGATATAGACCATTTCGTTATTGAGAAGGAAAATTATATTCCCTGCTGGATACTAAATAAAGCCCCTTGATCAGTACCGGTACTCTACCCAGGAGGCCTTTCTTTATGTAGCCCTTTTACCTTTCATACTGATACCACAACTTATATTGCGGCTGGATCACAGACCATATAGTAACACTGATCAGCCAACCTTCGCCATATTGGTGCTATTGGTGTCATTAGCTTGTCTTTACACTCATAATAATCAATACTTCATTACAACCCATGACCAACAACCCCAAAAAGTTCACAACCCAAAACAACACAACCCACAACAAACAATTTGTACACCAAAACCTACAACCAATATAACAACAGCAATATGAAAACAACAACCGCCACCAACACATCAACTACCCACAAACCACAACCTCCGTTGCCTCAGCAAGCATGTTGAAGGGCGGTGCTTTTATTGCAGGTAATTGAATTTATGCATACCTTTGGTGGACCCAAACTGTAATATCCTGACTTCTACGAGGCAGAGGTTGAGAGGCGGAAGGTTATGTATGTTAGAGAAGATATATGATGCAGTGAAATCAAAGATCTATATGTACAGTTGCCAACACATGAACCTGGACAAATGTTGTGGACAGCTGGATGGATTTAATCACCATGGCGGGTTAGTGTAAAGCATTAATTATAACATAATATGGTCTACTTCAATCTCTACTAATATATAAGGATATAACCATAGATTCACCTTCATACTATATATACATTTGTGAGAACATTATACTTTGGCATTATGTCACAGCGCTTGTATTGTACAAAGTTCATGTTCATTGTTTCGGCAACTGTACAGCCAACAGTCAAAGTTTGTGTCCACCTTTGTTGTGAGTGAAGTTACTACCAAGACTGCTGGAAGTGTGATCACCTGAACAACTGTAACTTTCCAGCCTTCCTTATTATGATTCAGCTGTTCAGGTGTTCAACATTTCAGTAACTTTGTTTATTTAATATCACGATAAGCAAAATTGACAGTAGCCTGATTCTTTGCTTTTGACAGTCCAGTTGCCAAGACATACATTTGGCACAGACAAAATAAAATATTCGTCGACAACCATGATTAATTGAATAAAAACGAATATATTAGCATTATTACTTAACCCGCTGAGCCCCAGCTAGTTAGTAATAAATGTACCACCAGGGCCCAGAGGGTTGATTTTTTTTTTTCCAGAAACAATAGCGAATGGGTTAGGAATGAAGGAAAAACCACGAAAAACCGATCAAAAAGCTCATAAAATGGGCCTACAGAGCCCCCAAAACAGATTTTACAAGGGTAAACAATTGAAGGCAATTTCCCAAAAAAAAACATTTGTGTGTGCTCACGCGCATGCGGTTGGACTTTGAGAGTTTTCAACCATCGACATGGTTGCGTGGGATACTTACACAGTTCCCATACAAATCTGAGCCCTCTAGGTGCCATAGGACCGAAGTAATTAACCTGGACGCAACTATTGCGTCGCTGGGTTCTGGTGATCGAACATTGCAGACGCAACACGTGCGACGCTGGGTCTCAGCGGGTTAATTATCATATTATACGACAGTCGAGCAACATGCATATCGAGAGAGAGCTCCTCCGAACAATTAGGCTGCAGCCGGATATGGTAGAAACCATATCCCCAGGCTTAAGAGAATAACTTAGTCCACATTACCCCGGGCTGAGTTACTGAGCGTACGAGTGGACCACGGTAGTTAAACATTATTATTATACTCAATGTCTGTCTGTGGAAAGGGTTGTAGTGTCGATGATAACTGGAAATTAAAATCTGGCGGTGTACCTGTGTTTGTGTGTGTATCTGTATGTATGTGTGGTTGCATTTATGTGTACATGTGTGCATTATTTGGCGTAGTTTCCGTATCCACTACGGACGCCGATGAACGAGACGCACAACATGGAGAACGAGAGCGAGAGACCCTCAAGTTTCCAATTCCATCGTCGGTGAAGCCTGAGATAAAATAATACACTATGGTGAATCACGGTGCTCTTTCTCAATCTCTCTCTTCCTCCCTCTCCCTTTCTCTCTCTCTCTCTCTCTCGCTCTCTCTCAATATGCATGTTGGTCGACTATCATATAGTTAATTAAGGGATATTTATTTGATTATGTAAAGTTGCTGTAGTTTAGGACTATATGTTGGCACTGATTTAGTTGGTCCTGCTTGACTTGGAACTTGATACGCTCTACTGGAATTTTCGACACATAAAATGGGTCCAAATATTAATTTAACGCCTTACGAGCGGGCCCGTCAGTAACTTCTACTACCCGCCAAGCGGGTGGTTTTACCCTAAACGACCTTGTTTCCGTGCTCTTTTTCATGCATAAACAAGAGCCAGAGCGTAATACAATTATGTATCCCTGAAAGGGCGATAATTGAGCTTTCCAATGACACCAGAACCATCCTTCTACGACCACGCGTTCTCTTGCAACGATCGTGCAACCGAAGGGCAAAATCGCTAAAATACGGTAATTTCCTTACATAATTCCCTGTGTAGCGAGGCAGTGAGTGTGGGTGTATGTGGAGTAGGGCCCAGTGCTGGCGCGGGAGCCGTGCCGAACGGTCAGAGCCGACCTACGCTCCTCCCACCGCTCGTCTCTCTCTCAGAGCCAAATATTGCTCAGAATTGCACACCGCCTTAAGTCGGTCCCCGCCACATAGTCCTTTCTTCTCTAGACCGACTTAAGTCGGGCCCCGATAGACAAGGGTTAGGTCATCAACTTCATATGTGGTAATTATGAACCCGGCCCTTTCATGTATTTAGAAGGCATTAAAGTAGTCTTAACCCCTCCAATAAGGCTTACATATTTGTAATTGTATTGTGGCTACCATTGTATGTTCTAACGCCTGTTGGAAATAAACTACTGTATATGATTCAAACCATTATAGGGATATATATCAGTAATGTTACTATGCATAAAATCACACCCAATGATGACAAATATTACTTTCCTTGGATACAGCATACAACTCAAGACATGATTGATAGCGAGTAAATAAGTCAACAGGATTAAAACACAATAACACATAAAAAACATACAAATACTATGACCATAAATGGATGTTACTAGTAAGGTTAAAAATATTTAGATCAGATTCAGCTAGATCTAGGTAAGACTAGGTTAACACATATTAATATTATCAAAATGAACCTTGTATGACAAACAAGAGTTTAACTCTCTCTCTCTCTCTCTCTCCCTATATCTCAGAGCAGGGTTGATAGTCAGTAAAGGAAGGACAATATATTTTGTCTCGTAAATTTAAGGCATGGTACAACTTTCGTATAGTTTATGCATCAGGTTTTCTTGAGAGAGAGAGAGAGTAACAGGTGGGTTGGGGGAAGAGAGTATAATCATACAGACAGAACTATGAAGGTTAGTAATCAGTAGTGACCCCTTAGCTATGTTGCATAATCATTATTTTGTATTGTTGTATTTTCACTATAGGATCTCTAGTAATCAACACAGAATCAACAATATCTCAGCAGCCACTACATTGTCCTGAACCTTTCCTCAGACCATCATCGTTTAGTCTCTCATTTCCTTCCAACATATACTATTGGCTGAGTTTTATTATCACAGTGTTGGGGCTTGTTCGTACAGCGACGTTTAAAGATAGAGTCCTGCCTTCACAATATGCTCTAATTTCATATCATGGTAAAATACAAAACTATTCTAAAATATATACCGTATATATATATATATATATATATATATATATATATATGTTTCCAAGCTCTCAGTGGGGTTCGAACCGTCGACCGTCAGACGATAGCCGATGCTTTAATCAACTACACCACGGCAGTCTAAAAGACACTCAACCTTCTATCCTATTTATGTTAGGGAGAAGGGAAACCCACTAGGCGAATATATTTCAATTCATACCTAGTTGTAGGATACATATTCCAGAATACCATACAAGGATTTCTGAGTGTCCCGACGCAACTCGGGCAGCAATTGATTTAATTTAATTCTAACCCACAAAGCATGAGAGTTACAAATATTGAGTATATACCACAAATGCACGTGAGCCACTAAATGTTTCCAAGCTCTCAGTGGGGTTCGAACCGTCGACCGTCAGACGATAGCCGACACTTTAATCAACTACACCACGGCAGGCTAAAAGACACTCAACCTTCTATCCTATTTATGTTAAGGAGAACGGAAACCCACTAGGCGAATATTCAATTCATACATAGTTGTAGGATACATATTCCAGAGTACCATACAAGGATTTCTGAGTGTCCCGACGCAACTCGGGCAGCAATTGATTTCATTTAATTCTAACCCACAAAGCATGAGAGTTACAAATATTGAGTATATATCACAAATACACGTGAGCCACTAAATGTTTCCAAGCTGCTCTCAGTGGGGTTCGAACCGTCGACCGTCAGATGATAGCCGACGCTTTAATCAACTACACCACGGCAGTCTCAAAGACACTCAACCTTCTATCCTATTTATGTTGCTGCCCGAGTTGCGTCGGGACACTCAGAAATCCTTGTATGATATTCTGGAATATGGATCCTACAACTAGGTATGAATTGAAATATATTCGCCTAGTTGGTTTCCCTTCTCCCTAACATAAATAGGATAGAAGGTTGAGTGTCTTTTAGACTGCCGTGGTGTAGTTGATTAAAGCGTCTGCTATCGTCTGACGGTCGACGGTTTGAACCCCACTGAGAGCTTGGAAACATTTAGTGGCTCACGTGTATTTGTGATATATATACTGAATATTTGTAACTCTCATGCTTTGTGGGTTAGAATTAAATTAAATCAATTGCTGCCCGAGTTGCGTCGGGACACTCGGAAATCCTTGTATGGTATTCTGGAATATGGATCCTACAACTAGGTATGAATTGAAATATATTCGCCTAGTGAGTTTCCCTTCTCCCTAACATAAATAGGATAGAAGGTTGAGTGTCTTTTAGACTGCCGTGGTGTAGTTGATTAAAGCGTCGGCTATCGTCTGACGGTCGACGGTTCGAACCCCACTGAGAGCTTGGAAACATTTAGTGGCTCACGTGTATTTGTGATATATACTCAATATATATATATATATATATTTATATATATATCCTACACCATGATAAAGTAACATGTGGTGGTGTGATCTTCGGTAATTGATCTATCTTGGTGGGAAGATAAATGTATCTGACCACTTGTCCTCCCCTCACAAATAAATTACTTTGTGTTTGCTCTCTCTCTCTCTCACTTCAAACTAAGTCCACTCAGAATGGCAGAACAATTTTCCCCGCAATAGTTATCTGCAACTCTGATCTGGCAGCTTTCTATCATGGAATTTGTTAATTGTTAAGTCACTTATACATTCTATAACAGTCTACCTTTAGTTTAGTTGCCGATACAAGTGTAAAATGGTTTCATAATGTTGGCAGCATAAAGTTATGCTTCAATTGGAATACGCTGGCTTGTACTGAACATCCACCTTTAACCCTTCCTACCCGGGCTGCCTTAGGTAAGGACAGCGCGGCTGAAGGGCCGCAACCCGGTATGCCTTATGTAAGGCATTTGCTTGAAATCGTGCTTTAAATTTCGCGCGGGCAAATTTTACTTTGTGGGGGCGATCGTAGCGCCACCAAGCCTCAACTACCACGCTTATCAGTTCCTACGTTGCCGCCATTGAGAGCTACAGCAAAAAAATGAATTCCGACGCGTCCGATACTGTGCAATCTCCCGCGCGTCCCAGTGCTACCCCGCTTGCAACATCTACGCCTCTGCCAACCGAGAAGAAAAGGAAAGTAAGGAAAGTGAAACGTTTGCTAAGTGACAGTGCAATACACCGTGAACTTTTCAACCAGGATTTGAGCAGTGGTGAAAGCTCTGTGGACAAAAACCTCTATATTCAGAGTAGAAGTGGGAGCGAAATTGACGATTTTGTGGGATTTGGTGCTGATGACAATGTTGATTTATTTGAGGGGGGTGATAGTAGTGATGATCCTGATGTGGAAGTAGTGGAGGAAGGTGCTATTGAAGTACCAAGTGTGCTAGAGCCAACCCCTTCGCCTAGTTTCGTAGGTCAGGGTAGGCCTAGCCCTAGCCCTACGCCAGGACCTTCCCCTTTGCCTGCCCGTACGCCCTTGAAAGTGGGTAAATACTTCTATAAACAGTCTTTAGTGAAAAGTGCAGCCAAGAAAGCACGCAGGGAGGCAGAAAAGTGAGGGAAGGCGTAGATAGTCAGAGTGACGCCGACCCAGGCCTAGCAACCACCCGCATTCCTTTGTCACGACGCCTTGACCCGGGACGCCGGGAGGGCCACCCACAGCCCTCAGCTTCATCTGTCCCTCAAGATGACCAAAGGGCCTCTACAAGTGCGCCATTGGCCTCCTGCAGTGTGTCACCACAGGCCCCGCATCGTAGGTCATTATTTCCTGCGGAAAAGTCCCCGGCTAGCCGCAAAAGGAGCCCAACTCCCGAGGCCGAGGCTCCCATTGCTCAACCTTCTGCAGCCCCACGCCGCCGACGCCCGGTCTATTCTTCACCAGAGTTGACTCCTGAAGAGGCTGCTGACGACCCCGACATTGCCCCAGATGACCTGACGTCGCCTGAGGAAGAGGAAGAGGAAGAGGAAGAGGGAGTCCCGACAAGAAGAGTCAAAGGACCTCAAGGTCGTGGACGTGGTCAGCCTGCCGACGCCGCTGCCCCTGGGCCTGGGCGTGGGCGTGGGCGTGCAGGGCGTCCGCCTGGGCATCCGCGTGGCCAAGGGCGTGTGCCAGGGCGTCCAGGGTGTGTGCCTGCTGCAGCTCCACGTCCTCATCCTCGACCTGCTGAAATGTTTGTGTGGTCAAATGGGGTGGATTTTGTGCCAGATTTTCCTGCCTTTGACGAGATAAACAGGGTTCTGGGGTGTCACCAGCATATCCCTGTGGCCCACATGCCACCCCCAGTGAACTTTTCTGTGGGTTCTACGACAATGAAGTCATGGAATACCTTGTCAAAGAGACAAATCACCACCAGGCTATCTGTTCAAACTTTCTTGGCAGGAAGACAAGTGCAAAGATGGTGGCATGGAGAGCTCTCACTGTGGCAGAATTATATGTGTTCTTGGCACTCACAATGCTGATGACACACATAAAGAAGCACGTTCTGGCCGACTACTGGATAACTGGCGACCTCACAACGACTCCAGCATTTGGCAAATTCATGTCAAGGGATAGGTACTTCGACATCCTCTCATATTTCCACCTGACAAATAACATACATGTCCACGAGCCCGACACACTCTGGAAGATCAGGCAACTGTATGACATGATACGTCATCGGTTTTCCACCTTCCTGATTCCATTTCAGAAGCTGTGCATCGACGAGTCTCTGGTCCTGTTCCGTGGTAGGCTGCACTTCCGACAGTATATCCCGTCAAAGAGACACCGCTTCGGCATCAAGCTCTTCGTCCTCTGCGACTGCAAGACGGGATATGTGCTCGACTTTATAGTCTACAGCGGCAAGGGTGGTTAGGTGGAGATTGACCCCCTCATTGGTTTTGGCGGCGCTGTGGTAAAGAGGATGATGGAGAGGTACTTCCATGACAACCACGTCCTCTATACCGACAATTATTACACGTCGCCTATCCTCGCCAAGTACCTCCATGACCGCAAGACCGGAACTGTCGGCACAGTGAAGGGGAAGAGGAAGGGCATGCCAGCCTACCCAAGAAGACGGACATATTCCATAAGAAGAGTGGCCCCATCCTCTCCATCCACTGGCATGACCAGCGCAAGGTCAACCTCCTCACCACATGCCACAAAGCAGAGATGGTCCCCACAGGGAAGGTGGACCGAAAAACTAAGAACCCTATCACAAAACCAGCTGCTGTTCTGGACTATAACCTCAACATGCGCCTCGTCGACAAGTCCGACATGCAGATGGGCTTCATAGACTGCCTGCGAACATCTTGCAGGTGGTACAAGAAGTTTGTCCTGCATACAGTAGATATGTCTGTCCTCAACGCGTACAACATCTACCGTTTGAGGTGTCCAGTCATCAAGTACAAGAGCCTGCGAACCTTCCAAAAGCAGCTTATACATGAGCTCCTGGTAAAACATGCGGGTACACCAGGGAGGCCACTACAAGGACCAGGCATGATGGACAGAATAGGGTGTGCCGACTTCATCAGAAAGCACCAGCTCGTCGCCCTTCCTTTCCAGGGTCCTAACAGCCGAATAAGGATGCAGAAGAGGTGCTATGTGTGCACCCGCACAACTCGACGATCAAGCAAACCCACAAAAACCACTTGGCAATGCCTCGAGTGTCAGGTGGGACTGTGTGCCGGCACCTGCTTCAATGATTTCCACACTCTGGCAAACTATTGAAGTGTAAGTGACAGTGATAGTGACACTCAATAATAATAATATAACTAAGTATAAGTGAAAGAGACACATAAGTAATAATAAGTGCCTTCAGAACAATATGAACAAGTGAAAGTGACACTAAAATATATATTCCTAACAATAAAGAAGTGAAAATTACACTATCAATTACCATAGTCCAGTATAAATAATCATAACTACTATAATAATGACTATAAAACTAAGTCTACGTGAAAGAGACACACATAAGTAATAATAAGTGCCTTCAGAACAATATGAACAAGTGAAAGTGACACTAAAATATATATTCCTAACAATAAAGAAGTGAAAATGACACTATCAATTACCATAGTCCAGTATAAATAATCATAACTACTATAATAATAATAATAAAACTAAGTATAAGTGACAGAGACACAAATTACTTCAGAAAAATATATTTATTGAGTGAAAATATCATAATAACAATAATATATGGCATAATAAACAATAAAACACTAAAAAATCGCTTCCCGCCATAATTCAAGGTAGAGCGACGAGTCAAAACGTTCGTCGTAGCCTGGGCCGCGGGTGAGCGTTCGGACGCGGCGAGGTAAATACGCGGCAAAAGTTACCTCCACTTCCATCACCATAACTCCTGAACTACTTGAGCTAGAAAGCTCTACTCAACGCCATTCTACGCAGGAAGGTAAGGCGCCCATTTTGACATTATGTTTGATTATTGTAGGTAGTATATTAAGCGAGATTAGCCTTAGTTTACTTTTGTTGTGTTTTAAGCCAGATCGCCCGGATACAGCCTCCGTCATTAAGAAAGGCTGCCCGGGTAGGAAGGGTTAATGTGTGCGTGTGTTTATAACGCCTGTGATTCCTAGATATCCTTCCAAAACTGAATATAATAGTTTATTGACAGCCATTATAATATGTAGAATAGCATCATCGTAAAGCACAGCAGTAAGACATGAAAAACACTGTATTGATAAGTTCCTTTTATAGTACATCGAGCCAAGGTGATTATAACGTTTGGATTATTACAATACCACAGATAGAAAACAAAAATATCAACTAACAATTAACAACAAAACGAAACACAACAACATAATAATCTACACGGGAACCTCACTACAAGTCAAATAATAAAGTTCACAACCCATAACTATTAACACAACACACAACAAATAACCTACAACCAATATATCAACAACCATCAACACAACCAATCACACAACCAACAACCCCTTTTGCCTCAGCAATCATGTTGAAGGTCGGTGTTTTTGCTGCAGGTAATTGAATTTATGCATCACTTTGGTGAACCCAAACTGTAATATCCTGACCTTCAGGTCGTGAGGCCTAAAACCATGTATCAGAGAAGGTAGGCATGATGTAGCAACATAGATAGGAATATATGAGAGAGAGATAGAGAGAAAGAGAGCGAGAGCGGAAGCAGAGAGTTAGAGTTAGAGAGTTAGTTGGATCTGTCTAATATTTACTATTTGATAATCCACCCTCACAGATTCAGCGGTTGAGGTTGGTCCTGTATATCCAATCAGTACATTAGAGCTGCTGCGTCAATGTACACGGTTCTATACCAACCACACCACCTGTAGGACAGTACAGGCGACAAAGCAGGAAACAAATGGACGAACCAATCATCAAAGGAATCCACTTCATAGGTCCTAATTATGGGGACTTTTCAGTGACCCACCTGGCGTCAATGGTATCAAAGCAGTTTTACGTGTCTTGTTTTATATCCTTAATTCGTTAATTACTGGCGTGTAGTACAGGTGAGCTATATTATAAAATATTAGTGTTTTATCATTCCCATGGGAATATACAATTTTAAATATCTTAAAAGTAGCTTAATTCAGTCATTTAGCAAACAATCAGGTGTGAAATTGACCTAAATAAAACATTAATTAACCTATCCGAACCCTAAACTGACCTAATCTACCTAATTAAAGAACCCCAATATTCCATGTGTTACGACCGGGCACTCGGGTACACTAGGGCTCTTACACAGGACTCGAGTATGGCTCGCTGCCACAACGGAAACACACGATCCCAACCCCAGAGTACTGCCAGCCGAACAAAAAACGCCACTACACTCCAGAGTTCTATCTGCTATAACGGGGTATACAAGAACTCGGTACTAGCGTTTCACACAACAGACTAATAACTAGACGGGAGTTATCTAGTCTGGTCAACAATCAAACAAAGAAGAAAGTACTACAACACTAAAGAATAGTGTTGGCCGAAGCCGAAGTAATCCACCCTTGAACTAAGAACTTAAGAAGTCCTCCACCCTCTACTTCGGATCGGCACTATTACGTTACGTTAAACAATAGTCCTCGAGCATCAAGCAAGGAATCTTCTGATAAGTTAGATGCTTCTCGAATACTCATAAGAAGTAAGTATCGGATTTTGAACAGCAATTTAATGAATAACTCACTGGTAATTAAAGGCTTTAAATTGACATAAGAAGAATTATAAGAATAAGCAATAGGATATGGCAAACATTAAGAAGAAGTACTCCGACAATGCACTGGCAATAGCCTACTAAGATTGTGCTCGTGGGCCACTAATCTCTGAAGTAGCTAAGCGTGCCACACATGAAATCAATAGTGCATAAACAATAATATACATAAGGAGAAGCTTCAATACTATGCTGTATCTGCTGGTCGAGCAAAGTCTAGCTGGGATACATAAGGTTAAGAGACAATGGCTGAGCAAGCGGCTCGTAGCCTAGCGAGGTCCTTAAGACTGTGCGGCCAAATTACGTTAATTGACGGGATGCTCTCTTGAGAGATCCAGATCACTAGTATCTGGTTCTCTCCTGGCGATCCTCTCAAAGTCAAGCAAATGAGATAGCACAGTGTTGGGTGGCAGAGGCAAAAGCCCTCACTCGCAACACAGTGCTAAACTCCCACGGTACACAGTCAGAAAGACCACCTAGGCGTTCCACGTCTCCGTTGCAATTGTACTGGTTCAACCGCAACCTAGTACTCATAGGAAATCACAACTCAGAAACCCTATCCCAGTCTAGCATTGCCTAAACCAGCAGAAAACAGGAACATGAATAATCGCACACAGGGAAATGCATATACGAGTGCAACAAACATCAATCAATCCTATTCTAGTTAACCCTTCCAAAAATAGGCTATCTAACAGGCACTTATCTCGTGAGAACTCAAGCGATAATACTTTGGCTGACTAAATCTGCACCAAAGGGTCATTGGTTAAAAAGGGACGAGAAGAGAAGAAGATAGGCTGTTCAGAGAGTAGAGAAAGTTCACATCAGTCGGAAGAATATGGATAGTTGCAAGGGATATGAGAAGTCGCTCTGCCTGATGAGTTCTAAGGGACAATGCGGCTAGACTTCCCTTTTTATACTCGGCCCTCTAGTGAGCATATCACCAACTACTAAGGACCGCCCACTAGCAATCATTACGTAATATTCTCTCTCAATCTGGGATCGACAAAGGATTTCCCACGCACTGAGAGGGAGGAGGGAGGAGGGAGGAGGGAATTAGGCCTACCTGCCCGCGTGGCGCACTCACTGGTCCCCGTTACACACTCTCTCTCTCCTCTCATCATTACAAATAAGTCCCACACACAACACTTATAACTAATGATATAAAATAGAACTCGTTGACTCAGATGAAAACAAAATACATATTTATAATACTTATAGTACAACGGCTCACATAAACAAAGTTAGGAAACTCTACACAGACTACAGCCAAAGTTCCTGCCCTGACGATCCTAGCGAGAGTGGGGCCTGACTGGGCGTTCTGTACAGCATGCTCATACTCGACATGCGTCACACATGACAAACAACACTTCTCCTGGCTACATTCAATAACTCAGCAGGTTCGGTAGTTAATAAAGGAATCACTATATTATCTGTAAATATGAGTTAATGTACGAGTATTCCATAGATGATGCATCAGGATTGAGTGAGAGAGAGAGAGAGTGTGTGTGTGTGTGTGTCTGACTTCACAAACAGCCAAACTTAATCCAGAAAGAAAAAAACAAATCACACAACATTCAGAGTAAAAATAAGTTATGCATTCTGACTTATTCAAATGGGGATGCCATAGAAAACAAATTATGTTTATTTCTGAGAAACGTCATATTAGTCCCACACTTGTATGGTCTGTCCAGTATGTGGGGTTTCATTTGTCTAGTTATATTTGTTATTATATATATTTATTCAGTTTGGTTTTATTCTCCCCCTGCCTGCTTGGCTGTCTGTCTACTTTTTTCAGTCAAACAGGCATATGATTAAATAATGTTGATTACCATGTATATATATATATATATATATATATATATATAT
>JBAKBP010006550.1:0-109150 GCA_037953745.1 Lithodes maja
CTGTGAGTGATGGCAGATAATATCTGTAGGACGGTGACTCCGAGGACCATTAGTTTGTAAAACCCTGTTGGGTATTGTTAATGTGTCCATTATGTGGGCTGCTGGATCACTATACTTTGTTTCAGCGACGCTGAGGTGAGATGTCAATAAGTCTAGCTGATTGGCTCATGCGATAGTGTTCAATGTCTCGTCCTTTAGTAATTCTTAAAGATTTAAATAATCACGGTCGCACAAGTCAATCAGCTGGAACTATTGACATCTACCTGGTCGCTGAAACAGTATAGTCATTAGTATATAACAGACAGCACCTGATCATGCTAATACTACCACAGAAAGTGTAACAGGCAGTCAGACAGTCAATAGCCAACCCTTCATTCCCGTTAAATAGATGGGAAGGATTAGCAAGGGACATTAGAAAGGGAACAATGATGACCGGGAGAAAATGTATACTGTTACGTTACGAGCGGGGTTCGAACCCATAACATAAAGAAACATTCCACTAAAAAACACAAAACGAGGACTTATTATTTAGCCTCACAAAATGCGGAAAATATGACTATCAGTTTCAGTCAAGAATAAGTGGTATGTTAAACTTCCACAAAAACTAGCAACTCTCTTTGTAGTCACTAAAACCTTGGTAGGTGAAAAGATGTGGCAAGTTCATGAAATATCAGTTATTATCAAATGGCTGTTTTAGCCTAAAAACCCCAATGTTATTCCTTTCTTATCACTCGTTCAGAATTAGTTATCTTTAGTTACTTTGACTTAGATTTATCCCAACAATCAAAAGAATAATATATTAGCATATAAAGGTAAAATGTAAAGAGTATGTAAAATATAATTATAATTTATTTAAATGATTAATTATACACAAACGTTACTTCTAGTGAAAATATCAAATTTGAGAAACATTGATGTGAAATAATAAAGAAACTCTTAAGAAAAATAATACATAGTTATATAAATACCCTCCCAGAGAGTAAGTGAAAGCAATCAATAAACATAGAAAAAATCCTAGGGATACTTATTCAACTCATGGTGATTCTTTTACAAACGAACTCAGGGCAGGTCAGCTTAAGATGGTGGTGGAGAATACACTACCTTGCCGTTATGCTGGGTTCACACATTCACGTATATCGCTCCCGTATGCTCCCGTCAGGCGTGATCGCCAATTTTGTGTAATGACGGGCGTAGTCCGGCCGTGTACGCCCGTATAGAGGAAGACTATTGCACTACCCGACATACGTACCGTAACGGGGCCAGTGTTACGTCAGACGTAATGTAGTCGTATGGAGCTACGTACGTGCTTGCGACTTGCGTAAGCATGTCCCCGTTAGTCCGCCTGGGCTGCCCGATTTGCGGAACACAGGCCACGCCCATGGCCACGCCCCCACAATACCTACGTAGCTGAGGCCGTACGTCTTGTGAGTTTGTAGGCATTACGTGGACCGTGTCCGGACAATCGTAGGCACACCCCGTTTGTCCAAACACATACAAAGACAGTCTTTGTCAACCACGTATGTCTTGGTTGGAATCTGGGAACTAGAAAAGGGCATGGCTGGCCACAACGTTCCCATTCCCACTCCTGACTCGGCACCATGAAGAACTTCACGGAATACATCCTGGAGGAGTTCAAGATGGTGAACTCCCTAATCAAACCGGAGAACAGGCACAACACCCGGCTCATGCAATGGATCATTTCCTACATAGAAATGTTGGAACTGCTTGCAATAGCAAACAACATCCATGAAGAAGAAGAAGAGAAGAAGAATGAAAGGAGCAAGAGGACAGTGTGGATGTGGCCATATCTACAACGTAGGCCTGAACATGGCCATTATGATAAGCTGATGAAAGAGTTGGCCACCGAATGTCCACAACTCTACAAAAACTTCACCCGGGTAGACAAACAACTATTTGATGAGATAGTTGAACGTGTCACACCCCTCATTCAGAAGAAACCTACATTCTGGCGTAACCCCATTCCTCCTGGTCTGCGGGTGGCCATCACCCTACGTTTCCTCGCTACGGGTGATTCCTATAAGAGCCTGCAATACAACTTTCGTGTTACCCACAACACCATCAGCCAAATTGTTCCCGACACCTGCCAGGCCATCATTTCTGTCTACGGAGATCAGGAGATCAAGACGCCACAATCGCCGGCTGCATGGAAGGAGGTTGCCAGCGGATATGAGGAACGATGGAATCTGCCGCATTGTGTAGGAGCCATTGATGGCAAACACATGCGGATCCGAAACCCAAACTTTGGTGGCACATATTACTTCAACTACAAGAAGTTTTTTTCCATTGTCCTGATGGCAATTGTTGACTCCAACTACAAGTTCATATACGTCGACGTTGGTGCCATAGGGTCAGAGTCTGATGGTGGTGGCTTTGCACACACCAGTCTGTGTAACTTGCTTGAAAAACAGGACGCAAATCTGCCAACCGCCGAGGTCATCTCTACCGATCCCACTGGACCACCCACTGAATACTTCTTAGTAGGTGATGATGCATTCCCTCTACGCGCCTACATGATGAAGCTCTACCCCCTACGATCCCTCACGAAGCAGGAACGAATCTACAACTACAGAATCAGCAGGGCCCGCCGGACGGTGGAGAACGCCTTTGGCATTCTTGCCAACCGCTTCCGTGTTTTCCACACTGCAATATCTCTAAAACCTGAACGTGTAGAGGTTGTTGTGTTGGCCTCATGCATTCTGCACAACATCCTCACCAGGTCTTCAAATCGAAGGCGGTCATTGGTGGGTCCATGGTCGCAGCCTTCTCCGCCCATACAGAATCTATATGTTCCTTATTCTTGTGCCGGGGGTCCCCCTTGTCAATAATGAAAGGCGCATCCAGCTCAATCCAATCAGCCAGCATCCTCTCCGTCTCCTCCGTCAGTATCACATTCGTCTTCTTCCTGCGGCGTTTCTTTGGTGGAGTCTGGCTGTTGGGAAGTGCAGGTTCTACTTCTTCATCCTCTTCTTCCTCGTCACTCTCATCATCCACTTCAACCTCTCCACTATCGGGGCCGAGGTCGAGAACAATTTCACCTTCAGGCGTCGAGGGGCCAGGCTGAGAGGGGTCAGAGTTGGAGGGGCCAGGCTGAGAGGGGTCATAGTTGGAGGGGCCGGGCTGAGAGGGGTCACCAGGTGATGTGTCTCCAGACGTCGAGGTGGCAGGGGAAGCCTTCCTGACCTTCTTCACTCCTTTCTTTTGCATGGTACAGGGCAGGGCAGGGTGCAGAGGGTGACAAGCAGGGCAGGGCAGGGTGCAAAGGGTGGCAAGCAGGGCAGGGGGGCAGGGTGAAGAGGGTGGCAAGCTGGTGGCAGGGTTGTAGTTTGCTGCTCCGGTGTGGTGAGAGGTATGACGGGAGTGTCCCCCGCTGCTGCTTATATACCCCCCGTACACCGTTGCCGCGTCTTCCCGCCAACACGTAGTGTGGCGGTGTTGCCAGATGCGGCCGGACTTACTTTCACTTTCACGTTTTACGTGAACATTGTATGATTGGCGGAAGAAACTTACGTTTTACCTGTCTAGCTGCTACGTTTTACGTGGCTGCACCCGTAATACGTAGCAGCTAGACAGGTAAAACGTATGCATTCCCAACTTTTTACATACGTGAGCACGAGCCCCGTATCCGATTCGAAATCCAAAGGATACCGGGCGACCATGGCCGCACCAACCACCTACAAGACCAGCGTGGCGACACCCGCCATGCGTACCAACCCCCACGACTAGACACAATTTCATTTAAGTTTTGCGTACTAAGCCCTTACGTTTTACGTATTCGGTTGCCAACTACCAATAAACCTTCGTACGGGAGCATACGGGAGCATATACGTGAATGTGTGAACCCAGCATTACGGTACTAGCGGCTTATATACCCTTAGCGCACCTGGCTCTGATACCAACTTCTCTAACTGTATTAATCTCAACTCATTATATACTTGCTGAATTAAAGTATTACTTTTACCAAGAACTCTAGGATATATCTATTATTACCTAGTTATAATCAATATCATTCGTACATCAGGCAACGAAGAAGAGCAATGGGGTTGGAAGAAAGGGGGGGAGAATGAATAGGGTTACGAGTGTAGGACGATAGGGGGTAGAATGGAATGTGAACGAAAGGGGGGTAGTCTGCACGAAGCCTCTCAAGACCACCTCACTCGTACTCCCGTACACTCTTGAACAAAAATATCTTCCTATATGAAACTAAGCTGTCTACAGGTCGAATTAAGTATACCGGGCTCATAACATTGCATACGATGTTCAATCATAAATAATTAAAGATCGTACCCACCATAACAAGCACAATACCTCAATTACAACCAGTGACACTTGAATGAAATAGAAATCCCTAACACCTCCCTCACAAAGAGATTTATAAGAGAAGCAAAACTAAATCTAAATCCTAATACAATAATTTTAAACCTAATACCATTCACCAAACCATATGTCGTGAATCCTAGCTGGTATATATACCTTAGTTTGAATTTCCCGGGTTCACGACAGCTGGTTCCTTTTTGTTTATACACATTACTTTATTTATCTTTGTGGATAAATATTACTGTGGTTGCACCAATTATATCTTAGTTTATTTTCCCTTATTATTTAATCACGGGGGACAATATAGAACCCTTAATATATTTATATTGTTACGATAAAAGGGTATCTCAGTACACTTCACACAGAGACTTCGTCCTGTACACAACAAACCACCAGTTGCTGCCACATAACAACAGAACTTCACTGATCTACACCTACCGACATGTCCATCACCTAACCTACACTCTTTGCATCACAGCTAAGTTCCTTTAATACTAGAAGTACTTCATAGATATTACTGGGACTACCACAGATAGCCTACATATACAATTTAACACGTAAGTCCAACGCCGACCGGTATCATATTTATAGCCTAGGCCATTTCATCTTCCCAGGTCTAATTATTAAATTTATATCAGTTTCTCCTTTACCCCCTAGGAATAATATTCAGGATATAATTGGTGCCGTGTGACCAGGATACTGGGCCATCTGTTATATATTGATAGTGATTGGGGGGGTATTAGGCCTGACTTGCCTGACTTGTCTGCCTTTGTGTAGAGCTGGGCGATCCAGTAGACAAATGTTGAGGGGCGCATATGTCCGGGATTTTCCGCTGGACCGTCCAGTGCAGTGCTTTTATTTTGTTAAGCAGTTCTATAGACCAGGGGCAAGGGTGGACACTGTCAGGCAGACCTCAGCCTGGGTTAGATGCGCCAGGGAGCCGGAAGGTATTACAGGGGAGGTGTGGTGGAGTGGTCTAGCCACTGGCCTGGTAATCCAAAGGTCCCGGGTTCAAATCCCGATGTATCAATGGGAAGATATTATTGGGATGGAATTTGTGCTGTACCTAGTATCAGTGCATTACCACAAGCCAACCGAAACGTCAATAAAATACCCTCATTGTTCCCTGATTAAATAGCACTGTATGAATATTCCCATATTCAAAATATGCTATAGGGGTGCAATGCCTGGTGAGTTATCTGCTCAACAGGTGGCGTTGTGTGTGTGTAAGTGTGAGAGTCCGAGTGTAAGGGGTGAGACAGTGAAGCACGGGAACGAGGTGGCTTCAGAGATGGGGTCGTTTCGGGCCATGAGTGAGCACCGTGCCTCATGTGAAGGCAAGATGGCAGGTGCTCGTTGTACTCTACGTGCTTCACATGTCTCACTCCCTAGACTGGAACAAGACCTCACGGGCTTCACTGTTCATTGTAAAGCGGTGAATGTTAAGGCTCTCAGCCTATGCCTGAGAGGAAGTAAGTTGGAATATTAAAAAAAAAAAAAAAAAAAAGATAGGCTACTGAACAGAGCGCATGCCTTCTTTGAGGAGAAGGACAAGGCCGAGGAGGAGCAGTCGACGCAATAGGCTAGATCTAAAGACTAGGACGACGGCTGTGGCTGTTCCTCCTTCAGAGGAGTCATGATCCTTCTTTCTCTTTCTTTTTCATTTGTTAAAATTTAATATAGCCTAGTAAAGTAAATATTGTAAAGTAGAGTAATATGACATAGGGTAATTTTCCTTTTCTTTGATCATTTGTAAACTCACAGGGGGCATGCGGTCTGCATGCTTCAATTTGCTTGGTTGCTGTCGTCATCAATGTAAGTAGGTTAGCCTAGGCTTAGAATAGATTAGAATAGGTTAGCCTACAGTGACGATTAGTATTGTTGTTCCTTAAGCTTTAGTTACCGTAAACTTTTAAGAATGGATGAGAAAATAAAGTCATTGCGGCGGTTCAGGGCCACCAAGAAGGGAGGGATTACTAAGCTTACCTCTAATCGGTCTGAATTTATTGAACATGCTGCTACACTGCATGATGTAAGGGGTGTGAAAACCACTTTAGAAAAGGCCCTAGCTGATATCGAGCGAGCCGTATAACGTAGAGTTGTATAGCTTATATTCAGATGATCAGTTAGAGGATGAGATGGTGAAAGATATGCAGTATGTTAATCAAGTAAACAGTCAGTTAGCTGAGTTAGATAGTGCTCTACAGACAACCACTACTGGTAGATCTCATGATAGTGCAGCAAGTAGGAAGCAGAAGGGTATTAAGCTACCCTCCCTGAAGTTGTCAGTTTTTGATGGGGATCCAACACAGTGGGTGGGTTTCTGGGAGCTCTTTGACTGTAGTGTTCACTCCCAAACAGACTTAACTGACATTCAGAAATTTATGTATCTAAAGGGACAACTTAGTGGTGAGGCTCTACAAATTGTTAGTGGGTTTAGTTTGGTCGCTGCAAGTTATGAACCAGCGGTCACTATACTGAAAAACAGTTATGGTCAAAAGGATCGCATCAAAGCAGCTCACATAGCGAAACTGTGTAATCTCCCACATCCTAGCCAGGAGGTCAGTGCTCTGAAAGATTTTTCTGCGTCATTTGAGTGTGCGTTAGAGTCATTACGCTCTATGGATGTAACATTAAGTGAAATGTGTGCAGTACTGTTGCATAATAAACTCCCTAGTGCACTCTCTGAAGTGATTAAGCGTGAATTAAAAGACAACTGGCTGGATGTGGATGAATATGTTCGTGTGTTTAAGACTGAAGTGTGCAATCTAGAAAGTAGACATAATCCACTAGAACAGTTTGGGGCGACCGCCACAGCAGCATATGCAGTGTATCAGAAACCCGATACCAAGCAGAAGTATGGATGTAAGTTGTGTTTAAAGACAGGACATTTTTGGGCAAAGTGTGCAAAATACAAGAACAGTCCCGCCAAGGCCAATAGAGCAAGGCAGTTGAAATTGTGCGTCGGGTGCCTGTCGTCAGAACATGGCAGCCAGGGGTGTACTAACCCTAAAATTAGGCCGTGCCGATTCTGCCAACAGAAACATTTTAATTATTTGTGTCCGACGCCACGCCTTGAACAAACTGGACAACCAGCAGCCCCTGAACCAACAGTGACCATGGCTGTGGCTTCGGGCCGTAATGCAGTGTTGTTGCCTACCATTCAGATTCCCTTGACCGACCGAAACGGTCATACCAGTAGAGTAAGAGCTTTGTTGGACCAATGTTCGCAGCGTACCTTCATTTTGCGCTCTGCTTTATCGCAGCTTGATTACGTTAGGGTCAGTAAGGAACAGCTAAAGCTCCAGGGATTTACTGGCTCACTTGGTAGTACTGAGTATGAAATAGTAGAGTTAACCTATCATCACAGAAGAAGGGTGCGTAATTTGAGAGCTGTTGTGGTGGAGGAGTTACCAGTATACAAGCCAGGGAGGGGATTAGGGATGGAGGTAAATGCTATCAAGGCTCGGGGTTACAAATTAGCAGATCCAGGTATCACTGATGAAGATATTATAGGGTTACTGATTGGGGCGGACTTTTATTACCACTTTGTACATTCAGGCTATGTCAGGGAAGGAAGTATAGTTATGTTACCCACAATTTATGGTTACGCACTGAGTGGCACTTATCAGTCAGATATAGAAGAGACCCATGTAGAGTTAGTCACTGTTCTTAAGTTAGCAGTAGACCCTTTAGTGGAGATACAGGAAGATATTGGCAGGAATTCTCCAGAATTAAAGGATCTGACAGCTCTATGGGACTTGGACCATATTGGTATAAGTCCTAATGAGACTGGTAAGGGTGGGGAGAAAGTCTTAAATAGATTTTCTGAAACGGTACAGTATTCCGAAGCACAGGGACAGTATATAGTGGAACTGCCGTGGAGAGATACCATAGATAAATTACCTGATAACTGTAACCCTTTCACGCATTTATGACGCAGAGGTTTCCAGATTAGCAATAAGAAATAGAGTTCTCTCACTCTTATAATTACCTCTCCAAAATTAGTTTTCTGCCCACAGCTAACTCAAAGACAACTGCAGAGGTTGAAGTAACTAAACTAAAGGTTTCTAAATACCCCTGATGGTAACAAAGGCATTAAAGTATCCCCAATAGGCTCAAAATCGCGTCATATGTCGGAGAGGGTTAAGTTAGCCCTGGGCAGAATGAGAGGCTTGCAGCGTAAGTTTATAAAAGATCCCAACTACTGTCAACAGTATACAAAGGTTCTGGATGATCAGATAGAAAGGGGGTTTATTGAAAGGGTAGAAAACAGGAATCAAGCTGGGCGTCCCATTCACTACTTGGCTCACCATGGTATTACCAAGGATAGTGTTACTACGCCTGTACGGATAGTGCTTGACTGTTAGGCTAGGGTGGACGAGAAGGCGTTCAGTATGAATGACTGTCTCCATACAGGTCCATCGCTAGTGGCTGACCTCACCCAGGTGCTTCTGCGCTTTAGATGCCATCAATTTGCCTGTGTGAGTGATATTGAGAAAGTATTTCTCATGGTGGGGTTGAGTGAGAAAGATAGCGATGCTACTAGGTTTCTGTGGCCCGTTGAGACCTTGGATGTTGCAAGTCCTTACATTGTCTACCGGTTCCGTGCAGTTCTGTTCGGGGCCACCTGTTCCCAGTTCCTCCTTAATGCTACCATTCAAAAACACCTGTCTATGATACAGGAAAACAGTGAAGTAGTTAATAAGCTCAAAAGGGGGCTGTATATTGATAACTTGCAGGGGACTGGTGATAATGTGGGTGATTTGCAGCAACAATGTTGGGATGCCCGTAGAATATTTTCCAGTGCTAACCTGTCTTTACGTGAGTCGGTCACAAATAATGAGAGTTTGCGGGAACTGTTGCACCTGAAGGGTATAGCTTCCGCCAAACAAGACGGGGTTAGGGTGCTTGGCGTTGGGTGGCTAACTAATAAGGATATGTTACAGGTTAATTTCCGCGGAAGTAGCCCTGCATTGGTTATGAAACGCGAGGCTCTAAATCTAACCGCGAGTGTGTTCGATCCTCTAGGAGTGTTGCTACCGGTCACCATCCGGGTGCGGAGGTTCGTACAGGACTTCTGGAGATTAGAGTGTGGGTGGGATGTCCCCATTCCAGATGACATGAGAGCTAACTGGCAGGGTATTTATAACGATATGATAGATAGTACAGGTATCATGTTTCCCCGTCAGGTCACTAATTCTAAGAGGGTTACGCTGCACCTATTTAGTGACACTAGCTCAGTAGCATATGGTGTAGTGGCCTATGCGGTTGGTGATGAGGTGAGTAGGTTAGTAATGGCCAAAGCTAAGGTGGCGCCTATTAAGTCCCTCACCATACCTAAGATGGAGTTGACTGCTGTTCTTCTCGCAGCTCGTCTCGCATATTATATATGTGAGGCCTATGCGGACGAGCTGATTATAGAGAATGTATACCTCTGGTCGGACAGCCAGATAACCCTATGCTGGTTGTCTAGTAAAAAGATTTTGCCTATATATGTTCAAAATAGAGTTGAAGAGATAAAGTCATTAGTCCCCAGCGCTCATTTTCGTTATGTGTCCACAGAGGACAACCCCAGTGATCTAGTTACCAGAGGGATTTCATATGTGTCCTTAGTTGCTTCTTCGCTTTGGTGGGGAGGGCCCATATGGCTACCTCACCAAATGATATGGCCTGATCATGGCCCAATAGGGGGCTCAATAGGAGGGGACACCACTGTGGGTTGTAACGTGAGTCAAGAAGGATCCCTGTCATTGCCGCTACCGGTTGCCCCTACTGCCATATTGAATTGGGACCGGTATGGCTCATATATGAAGTCATGGCATGTAATGGCATGGGTCCTTAGGTTTATTAGGAGTCTTAAAGAGAAGACACAAGGGAACTATCAGGCAAAACCGGCATATCTGACGGTGCCGGAATTAAGAGCAGCAGAGTTAGCCATGATTAAGGTAGCTCAGAGAGAAGCTTACTCTGAGGAACACCACTATTTGTCAAAAGGACAGGGCACACCAAGCAATATAGTGAAGCAGTTAGGCCTCTATATGGAGGGAGGCATGATACGCTGTAGAGGTAGGCTACACTTTTCAGCTTTACATGATAGCGCCAAGTACCCTATCCTTATCCCTAATAAACATCATATAGCCACTCTCCTTAGTAATTACTGCCACACAGTGTGTAACCATAGTGGTGTTAGTTATGTTGTAAATTACATAAGGCAAAGATGGTGGATCCCCAAGATTAGACAGGTAGTAAAGAAAGCCTTAAGGGGATTTATCATCTGCAAGAGATTGCAAGGTACATCATACCGTGCTGTACAGGCCCCTCCGTTGCCGGAGTTTAGGGTTCAGGAAGTGAGTCCTTTCCAGGTAACGGGGGTTGACTACACAGGTGCCTTGCCAGTAAAAGAGAAGGGGGGTGCTGTAAGTAAACTATATGTAGTCTTATTCACCTGTGCAGTTACTAGAGCGGTCCATGTAGAAACGGTGTCTAACCTCTCCTGCGAATCATTTTTGCATGCGTTCCGTAGCTTTAGTAGCAGGAGGGGTTACCCTGAGATTAAGATGAGTGATAATGCCACCAAATTTTTTAGCGGAGCCAGTACATTACGGGAGTTGATGGATGATGCAAGGTTAAAAGGTACTCTAGCGGAATTCAAGTGCGAGTGGCGGTTTATACCGGCCAGGGCGCCATGGTTCGGTAACATATGGGAAAGGGTCATTGGCATCAAGAAAGGCTGGCTTGAAGAAGGTACTGGGTCGAGCATTGGTTACCACAGAGGAACTGAATACGGTATTACTGGAGCTCGAGGCCACAGTCAATGATCGCCCGCTTGGCTACAGCTACAGTGATCTTGAAGACCCTCTACCCATCACTCCTTCACAACTGGTTCATGGGAGGCGGATCAGAAGCTTTCCAAGCCGGGAAGTCACGGATGAAGATCTCAAGGACACGACTTGGCGTAACAACGATTCCATCAACCAACGCTTCCAATATGTTACAAAGCTCTCACATGACCTGTGGAAAAGGTGGAGCACTGATTATCTAATATCACTCAGGGAGCAACATCGTCACTTAATGGTAAAAAAAGGGATAGCATCGCCGCAAGTTGGGGACGTCGTTCTAGTACATGATGACGGCCCCCGACTTTTTTGGCGTATAGGTCGGATAATGAAACTTCTTCGTAGTCCTGACCACGAATGTAGGGTAGTTCAGGTAAAAACAGGAGCCGGTTTGACCACCAGACCGGTGGTTAAGCTATACCCACTAGAGATAGATTTAGAGGTAGTGGATGGCGACAGCAAGCCGAACTCTGATAATATCCTTCCTGCTACTGGAGCGGACCGAGGTGATACCCCTCAGAGGCCGTCACGTCGGGCTGCTTTGGGTTCCTCCCAGTTGTGGCGATCCATGATCGGGACGGGACAATTGTAAATACTTTGTATATAACTGGTGGCGGAGTATGTCATGAATCCTAGCTGGTATATATACCGTAGTTTGAATTTCCCGGGTTCACGACAGCTGGTTCCTTTTTGTTTATACACATTACTTTATTTATCTTTGTGGATAAATATTACTGTGGTTGCACCAATTATATCTTAGTTTATTTTCCCTTATTATTTAATCACGGGGGACAATATAGAACCCTTAATATATTTATATTGTTACGATAAAATGGTATCTCAGTATACTTCACACAGAGACTTCGTCCCGTACACAACAAACCACCAGTTGCTGCCACATAACAACAGAACTTCACTGATCTACACCTACCGACATGTCCATCACCTAACCTACACTCTTTGCATCACAGCTAAGTTCCTTTAATACTAGAAGTACTTCATAGATATTACTGGGACTACCACAGATAGCCTACATATACAATTTAACACGTAAGTCCAACGCCGACCGGTATCATATTTATAGCCTAGGCCATTTCATCTTCCCAGGTCTAATTATTTAATTTATATCCGTTTCTCCTTTACCCCCTAGAAATAATATTCAGGATACCATAAACCAAAACCAAAATCACATTAACAAACTTACAAATTATTGCTGGCAAAATAGCACTAACAACTAAAATAGTTCTCATTCAGTTCCGGGACAACATGTCCGCGATAATATTGTTCTTTCCCTTTATGTGGTGAATTTCAAGGTTATATGGTTGCAATGCCAAGCACCATTTCATTAACCGCTGATTCAAGTTTTTCAAACACTTTCACGGGAAAATGTGAACCACTAAGATACACATTAAACTTATCCACTGCAAAGAGCAAGGCAAAACACTCTTTTTCAATAGTGCTGTAGTGTTTCTGATAAGGATTGAGTTTACCGGATGCATAGCAAACTGGATGCAAAATCTCAGCATCACTGTACTGTAACAAAACTGCTCCTACACCAACATCACTAGCAACCACCTGAATTATGAACGGTTTATGAAACTGAGGAGACTTCAGAATAGGTGCATTGACTAATAGGCAACGAATCTTTGTGAATGAAGTTTGGCATTCTGGGGTCCACACAAATTTTCTCTTGGGACTAATCAAGTCTGTTAGGGGGCGGAGAGGTCAGCGAAGTTGGGTACAAATCTCCGATAGTACCCAGCCATACCCAAGAAGCGCATTACTGCCTTGCGGTCCTGGGGAATAGGCAGTGTTGAAATGGCTTCGACTTTGGCAGAAATAGGGCTGACTTCCCCTTCTCCTACCACGTGACCCAGAAAGATTAGTTTGGCATGGCCGAACTCACTCTTGGCAAGGTAGACAGTGAGTCCCGCCCTGGCCAAGTTGGAGAAGAGACTCTGTAGCTGGTGAAGATGATCCTGCCAGGATTTGCTGTAGACCACAATATCGTCGAGGTAGGATTGCACGCCCGAGAGGCCATCTGTCACCCGGTGGATTAGTCGCTGGAAGGTGGCGGTCGCATTCACCATACCAAAAGGCATGACGGTGTATTGGAATAGCTCGTCCGGGGTGACAAATGCAGACACTCTCTTGGCCCTCTCCGATAGTTTTATCTGGTAGTAACCCTTCAGCAGGTCAATCTTGGAGATGTACTTCGTTCCCCCCAAACGGTCCAACAGGTCGTCGATCTGTGGCAGAGGGTAGCAGTCCTGGCGGGTGAGTTGGTTTACCCGGCGATAATCCGTACACATCCTAAATGTGCCATCAGGTTTGTCCAAGAGTAGGCATGGAGAGGCCCACTTGCTGTCGCTCCGTTCCACCAATCCATGGGCGAGTAGGAAGTCCACTTCCTGTTGAAGTGCCGCACGCTTCTCTGGATTGGCGCAGTAGGGATGTTGTTTGATGGGAGTGGCCCCTCCGTCAGGACCACATCATGTTCCACCAGGGGACACTGCTGGGGAACGTCACCAAACAGCTGTGGAAACTCGGAAAGCAGGTACTCCAAGTCTTCACCTTGGTCAGACAACAAGTGCTGGAATTTTAAATGGGGGTTAGTCAAGTAGTCAGAGTTTTGCAATTTGTTATCAAGAGGCAACTGGATGTCATTATGCTCCTTGATCTTTAGATCCTCTAGTTCACCTTCAAACTGTGCTACTGATTCAAAGTTTAATACCTTATCTGGATCTCTGCAGTGATAGGCTTTCAGCAGGTTAATATGTACTAGTCTTTCCGACTTCCTACGATCAGGAGTTTTTAAAACATAATTCACATTACTTGTTTCCTTATGCACAACATATGGACCATGGTACTTGCTTTGTAGCGGCTTTTTAGGTATAGGCAGAAAGGCAAGCACTAGATCTCCTGGCTGAAATTCTCTGACAACTGTAGTCTTATCATACTGAACTTTCATTTTATCTTGAGACTTCTCTAAATTGTTCATAGCTAGTTCTACTGCATATCTCAGTCTAGATTTAAATTGATGCACATAAGTGAGAAGATGTTTATTAGAGTTAGCATTGATCCAAGTATCTTTTAACACTTTCAAGGGACCTCTGACCTCATGACCAAAAACTAGGGAAAATGGTGAAAATCCTAGAGAATCTTTTACCCTGCTTCTTACAGCATACAACACAAAATGGATGCCCTCATCCCAGTCGGCATTGTTCTCTTCACAATATTTAGTGAGCATTGATTTGAGGGTCTGATGGAACCTTTCTAATGCCCCCTGGGACTGTGGGTGACTGGCAGTGGAATGGTACTGGTGTACTCCCAACTCTTCCATGGTTTGCTTGAAGAGCTGAGAGGTAAAGTTACTTCCTAAATCAGACTGTACCACACAGGGTATTTCATACTGGGTGAAAAATTTACTAAGCGCCTTTACTACATTCTTTGAAGTTATACGCCTCAAGGGGAACACTTCTGGATACCTAGTGGTGGAACACATGACAGTCAACAAGTACTCATTCCCACTACGGGTTCTTGGTAAAGGTCCTACACAGTCAATTATGATTTTACTGAACGGTTCATCCGTTACAGGGATGGGAGTTAAGGGTGCAGGCTTGATGGGCTGGTTGGGTTTCCCAGCAAGTTGACACACATGACAAGTTTTACAGAGACTTCACAGATTGTTTCATCCTCGGCCAAAAGAAATCATTGAGAATTTTGTCATAAGTCTTGTTGACACCCAAATGTCCACCACTAAAGTCATGAGCAATGGAAATGATGTCTACTCTATACTTATGTGGCACAACTACTTGATGCACCTCTTGCCAGGGCTCATCAGCTGGCACATTGGGAGGTCTATTCTTGCACATCAGGGTACCATTACTTAGATAGAAGCATTGAGGATAGTTTCCTATATCCGACTCTTCCACAGCCCTATCAAAATATATTGCCAGTTCAGGGTCCTGCTTCTGAGCCTCTTTGAGAGTTTCAGAATCAATGGGAATCTTGCTAATATCCTCTGACTCTACATCAGGAAATAGGGAGGAAGTGTCTAGGTCAACACTATCAGGATCAACTTTGTCCTTCTTACTGTGGTGACCAGCCCCACTCCTAGTCACTACACAGGAGGGAAACAAATTGGGATACTGACTTTCTAATTTTTTTTTTTTTTTTTTTTCTATATTCCAACTTACTTCCTCTCGGGCATAGGCTGAGAGCCTTAACATTCACCGCTTTACAATGAACAGTGAGGCCCGTGAGGTCTTGTTCCAGTCTAGGGAGTGAGACATGTGAAGCACGTAGAGTACAACGAGCACCTGCCATCTTGCCTTCACATGAGGCACGGTGCTCACTCATGGCCCGAAACGACCCATCTCTGAAGCCATCTCGTTCCTGTGCTTCACTGTCTCACCCTCTACACTCGGACTCTCACACTTACACACACACAACGCCACCTGTTGAGCAGATAACTCACCAGGCATTGCACCCCTATAGCATATTTTGAATATGGGAATATTCATACAGTGCTATTTAATCAGGGAACAATGAGGGTATTTTATTGACGTTTCGGTGGGCTTTGTGGTAATGCACTGATACTAGGTACAGCACAAATTCCATCCCAATAATATCTTCCCATTGATACATCGGGATTTGAACCCGGGACCTTTGGATTACCAGGCCAGTGGCAAGACCACTCCACCACACCTCCCCTTGTTTGCTTAGTGTTGTTATCAGAGGAGGGAGTGGAGGTAACTATGGGGTCTGGTATCACTTTGCCACCGGCGATATCGTTGCCCATCAAAAAGTTCACTCCTTCTACAGGTAGGGAATCTTGAATCCCAACAGTAAAGTAACCACTAGCTAAATCAGTTTTTAGATACACCCTAGCCAAAGGAACAACAAGACACCCACTGACTCCCTGAATGAGTATACTCTGGCCCAGCAAACAGTCCTCAATACTGGGCACCAATCCTCTTACCAAGAGGCTATGAGAGGCTCCTGTGTCTCTCAAACATGAATGGGATAGTCAGTGGAAGCGTCAGTAGAGGAAACTTATCCTGTGGAAAGAAAAGGTTGGAACTGGTTAGAACAGCTAGGTGGTATACTAGGGAAAACCTGGTTGTGAGAGCCATCAGAGTCAGAACATGCACTCAACACAGGTGGAGTAGGAGGGGATACTGCTACTCTATTTGGATGAAGTACAAGGGAAGAGGCTAGAACAGCACTACTCTCTGGTTTACGGGTTTTCTCTTTTAACTTTAATTTGGGACACTCTCTGATAAAATGTCCAGGTTGTTTACAGTAGGCACAAACTAAGGGTCCAGGAGGTTGAATGGAAGAAAGAGAAGTTTTGTTAAATTCCTTTTTATCAGATCCATTTGATAATAGGTAGGGGACTTTGCGGAGAAATTCTTCAAGCATAACTAGCTGGCACAACTGCTCAAAGGTTGTCACTTTATTGGCTCTCAACCAACTCAGAAATTTTTGCTCTTTTTCCTTTACATATTCTAGATAGGTTTGTTTTTCACCTTTCTTCATATCCCTGAAATACTGACGATGTGTTTCAGGAACCTGATCATACACTGCTAAGACTGAGGTTTTAAGAGTTTCATAGGTCAAGGAATCAATGGGGTGATTGGTGTAAACCTGCTTGGCTTTACCTATGAAAGCAGTCTGGGCTAGAAATGCCCACTGATCATTTGGCCACTTGAGTTGGTTGGCTGCCTTCTCAAAAAGGATGAAGAAATTCTCCGGGTGAGTCTCATCAAAACTAGGGACAAATTTCAAACTATGACCCTTATCAGAAAATGGTCTACTTGCAACCGAATCCCTTTGATTCAGGTTTTCTTCAGCTTTTAACTTTAACATGCGCTCATCGTGTTCTCTCTCAAGTTGTTTCTCCTCACGCTCATGTTCAATATCACGCTGTTTTTGTTCAAACTCGCGCTATTTTTTCAAACTCATACTGTCTTTGTTCATGCTCATGTTCAATTTCACGCTGTTTTTGTTCATGCTCATGTTCAATTTCAAGCCTTCTCTGGTCTCTGTCAGATTTTGCATTCTCCAGCTCTAATAGTTTCACTTTCATCCATGCATCACTACCTCCTTCCTCTGCACACAACTGATAGGCTGCCTCAGACAAAACACCAGTAGTTACCAATTTCTCAATCACACTCCTTCTAATCTCACCTTTGGTATTACTAGTTCTGTAAGGTACATCATACGATGTGGCTAAGGCAATCCAGTCTACTTTTCTGAGCTTCGACACAGACAAGGTGCTCAAAGAGGGGTCAGCGACAAATTCACTAATTTTAAATTCCATGATTGAATGCTATGAACAATGGATGAACGAGAAAATGTATGACTAATTAGGATGAGTGAGAAACGCGAATAATTGGCATTAAAGAACGTAGAGGCTGACACAGCTCTCTCAACTCATAAACAGAACAAAACGAGATGGATGAAATGAGTATGCCATGTCCTATCGAGGGACTTAATGTTTCACTAATGTTCTCAATTACTACCAAACGAGGGAAAGAAAGGAATCCTGGTCACGGCACCATGTTACGTTATGAGCGGGGTTCGAACCCATAACATAAAGAAACATTCCACTAAAAACCACAAAACGAGGACTTATTATTATTTAGCCTCACAAAATGCGGAAAATATGACTATCAGTTTCAGTCAAGAATAAGTTCCACAAAAACTAGCAACTCTCTTTGTAGTCACTAAAACCTTGGTAGGTGAAAAGATGTGGCAAGTTCATAAAATATCAGTTGATATCAAATAGCTGTTTTAGCCTAAAAACCCCAATGTTATTCCTTTCTTATCACTCGTTCAGAATTAGTTATCTTTAGTTACTTTGACTTAGATTTATCCCAACAATCAAAAGAATAATATATTAGCATATAAAGGTAAAATGTAAAGAGTATGTAAAATATAATTATAATTTATTTACATGATTAATTATACACAAAAGTTACTTCTAGTGAAAATATCAAATTTGAGAAACATTGATGTGAAATAATAAAGAAACTCTTAAGAAAAATAATACATAATTATATAAATACCCTCCAAGAGAGTAAGTGAAAGCAATCAATAAACATAGAAAAAATCCTAGGCGATACTTATTCAACTCATGGTGATTCTTTTACAAACGAACTCAAGGCAGGTCAGCTTAAGATGGTGGTGGAGAATACACTACCTTGCCGTTACGGTACTTTCGACTTATATACCCTTAGCGCACCTGGCTCTGATACCAACTTCTCTAACTGTATTAATCTCAACTCATTATATACTTGCTGATTTAAAGTATTACTTTTACCAAGAACTCTATGATATATCTTGTAAACATTACTTATGATTAGAAAAGCCAAATACATTATTACCTAGTTATAATCAATATCATTCGTACGTCAGGCAATGAAGAAGAGCAAGGGGGTTGGAAGAAAGGGGGGGAGAATGAATAGGGTTACAAGTGTAGGACAATAGGGGGTAGACTGGAATGTGAACGAAAGGGGAGTAGTCTGCACGAAGACTCCCAAGACCACCTCACTTGTACTCCTGTACACTCTTGAACAAAAATATCTTCCTATATGAAACTAAGCTGTCTACAGGTCGAATAAAGTATACCGGGCTCATAACATTGCATACGATGTTCAATCATAAATAATTAAAGATCGTACCCACCATAACAAGCACAATACCTCAATTACAACCAGTGACACTTGAATGAAATAGAAATCCCTAACAATACAATAAACACCTTCCAAAGCAAGTATCTTAACATTCGGAACAACATTCACCAGGCCTCAATATAATTGACTTCACCTCAGATGATATACACTTACACAACAAAGTCTCTTCACAACATCGGGGATGATAATCTTCCAGGTTTGTCAATTAAAAGGTTACAAATACCTTCACATGTTCTTCCTAACAAACCTCCTCCATTCATTCCTGTAACAACAATCGCATATAATATCTGTGTTAATAGTTCATACATCGACCATGAACCTCCCGACCATGGTTCACCCTTATTGTTTTGGCTGCAATCATACATTTTATTGAGACTAGTGCTTGATAATTTCATTCAGCACTGGAGCCACAGCGATCGAGTGGCAAGCACGCTCACGTGTGAATCTGCTTGACCTGGGTTCGATCCCAGCCAAGGCTGACATATTTAGTGGGTGTGAAACTCAGGTGTCTGAAGCAACTGCCATCAGCCCCTTCTCTGTATCCTCCTACTTTCTCTATCATAGTTTCAAAGCCAAAGGCAGATGTTGTGCATACGTGCACAACAAACTCACTTGCTCTCGTATTTCCGATTTTGGCTCCTCTGAATTCTCCACTTTTTGGCTCAAACTTTCCTGTCATTCTCATATTAAATATTTATGTGATGTCTGTCTTTCTCCTAACTCTACCGACTTTCCCAAATTTCTTGATTATCTAAACTCTAAAGTGGAACACATTCTAGCCATTTCTCCTTTCTCTGAATCTCCATTTTAGGAGATTTCAACGTTCATCACCACCAATGGCTCTCCTCTAATTCTACTGACCAACTTGGTGAACAAGCCTACTTCTTTTCTATCCTGAATGACCTAGAGCAGTTGGTTCAGCAACCTACCCGTATCCCGGATCGCCTCGGAGATTGGCCCAACATTCTTGACTTGTTTCTAAATTCTAACCCTTCTTCTTATAGTGTCAATCTTTTCTCTCCTTTGGGCTCCTCCGACCATAAACTTATCTCTGTCATCTGTCCTATCTCTCCAGTACGGCTACCTGATCCTCTTAGCAGGCGGCGCTTGTGGCACTTTGTCGCTGACGATTGGGAGGCTCTCTGGCAGTACTTCTTTGATTTCCCATGGAATGAATATTGCTTCTATGGCCGAGGACCCTCGGAGAGTGCTGAACGCATTACCGAGGTAATCCTATCGGGCACGGAGGCATACATTCCATTTTCTTTCTCTCTGACTAGTGCAAAAATTCTTGGTTTACTCATGCTTTTTCTACTGTTGTCTGCAATAAGGAGGAAGCATTTAAACGGTACCGACGCCTTAAACCTCAAGAATCTCATTCTTCCTATGTTTCTGCCCGGAATCAAGCCAAATCTGTTCTTCGACTTGCCAAACACTCTTTCATCAATAATAAATGCACTGAACTATCCAACTCTAGCTCTTCCCAAGCTTTCTAGCATCTAGCCTAAAACCTGTCCGACAATTTTTCTTCCTCGTTTTTCCCTCCCCTTTTCCACTCTGATGGCGCAACCATCACTTCTTCCTCTGACAAAGCTGAACTATTCGCTCAAACTTTCGCTAAAAACTCCACCTTGGATGATTCCGGTGCTATTCATCCCTCTCCACCCCCCTCTTTCCTACTTATGCTTAATATCCTAATCTCTTCTAAAGATGTACTTTCTATCCTCTCTGGGCTTAGTACATAGAAGGTGTATGGTCCGAATGGTGTTCCTCCTGTTGTACTCAACAACTGTTCTTCCGTGCTGACTCCCTGCCTAGGCAAACTCTTTTGTCTCTGTCTCTTCTCTAACACCTTCCCTTCTTGCTGGAAGTTCGCTCTCATTCAACCTGTCCCAAAGAAGGGTGACCATTCTCAACCCTCCAACTATCGTCCAATTGGTCTTATCTCTTGTGTCTCTAAAGTTTTTGAAACTATTCTTACTTCCAAATTTCTTAAGCATTTATCTTCTCATAATCTACTCTCAGATCGCCAGTATGGCTTCCTTAAGGGTCGCTCTATTGGAGATCTTCTTTCATATCTTACTAACTCTTGGTCATCCTCCTTTCGGGACTTCGGTGAGGCCTTTTTTCTATTGCGCTAGACATATCGAAGGCCTTCAATGTAAGAGGTATAGAGTTATAAGAGTTTCTACCGTATTCCGTCATTATTATGTAATTCACTTCCATTCTCTCGTATATGTTTCGTGTGTTTCTATGTAATATTCCCTAATATCAATATGTCCTTTTCCTTTATCCGTAAACCGTTTATCCTTAAAACGTGGCGACCACCTAAATTACATAAATGTGTTAATAGTTATACTCAGTCTTTCTTAACTCCTTTCGTACCGGCGACATCTTTTTATTTTCTTCTAGCGACTATTAGACGATATTTTTCAGCTTAAAAAGGGCCTCTAGCAATTAAGCGACTTTGAACTATCTCAATTAACCCTTTATTCTACCACAGATCCTTCTTAAGCTGCACAAAATCATCTAAATATAGCTAGAATAAAATGAAAAAGACGTCGCGGTACAGAAGGGGTTAAACCTATCCTACGATTACCTTATCTCAGAGAACCTAATCTGTTTACAATAGGAGTACTCGGCTAAATTATAAGAGGTTAAGGGGAGATGGGGCTTTTTCTGTTCCCCTTTAATTCTTTCTCAAGTTTAGCCCCCATTAGTTTTCTGTTCGTGTCATTTAGGTGTCGATTTTTTCCTGGGGAGCGATAGCGATATATTAGTCTAAGTCTGTATGAATGAATGGGTCTTCGTTCTGTAAAAAGGGATGTGAGTGGTCATTTTGAGTTTGCTAGATGTAATAATAGTTTGAAGTACAGCCTTTAATACAATTAAATGATTGTATGAATCGTTACCATAATCATTAAATCTATTGTACAGTATATGCCAATACAAAATAGTTAAAAGTATATAACTTCAGAAGAATATTTAAATATTTAGAATTATATGTTATGCAGACAGTAGCCATCATACATTAGCCAACCTTATTTCACCAATGTGGAGCCTGGCGATTTCGATTTGCTTCATATATATTTGTGCGAGAGATTAGGAATGTCAACGAATCATGCTAAAATGTGAAGTTATGCACGACATAAATATATTGTTAACAGGATTATAAGCATAATGCAAGATAATTAGCCAAAATACAAGTTTCAGTCCATTTTCATAAATATAGATCGGGCACGGATTATGTAAAGTAATCGATAGGTGTGACCCATGGTAGAGCAAGGAAATAATCTGATTATTGTCATACGATTGTGACACAATTTGTATAAGTGTACCCAACATGTCACGTTTAACAAATAAGAAAAAAGGAAAACAAGCCACAACAGATCTACTGATCCTTACGAGGCTGCTTGTAAATATGATTGCAAAAGAGCAGATACACATATAATGATATGGAGTAAAATAAGTTCACATATAACGTCATTATCACCATATAAGGCATTGTTTTTTTCTTCTGTGTTAGACACATTATACTTGCGTGACCCGCCATCGAATGTTGTCATATTTAATAACTTGCATCTACTATTGGCTTATATATAACCTGTTTAAAATCCATATTATCATTTGGTGTCACATAAGTCGTGGGGATAAATATGCTATAATTAATGATATAGTATAGATTTTTGCCTACTCTTATGACTTCAGAAAGCTACCTTACATTTGTTATTTTTTAAAATGTACTATTTATTTAAACTAATACAGCATTGTCTTTTCTTTTATAATTATGCTGTGCAATCTCAGACAACTAATAACATATTCTCATGCAATTGACAACAGTGATAGCCATTGGTCGACCATCACTCTCTAACCTCGGAAACACAAACTACGTCAACTAAGCATTACTCTTGGCATAATTGGTAATCACACACACACACACACTCAGAATATTATGTGCCTCAATAAGCATTATCGGAGTGAATATGCTTTTTATAGATAATTATTTTTGGTTGTAACATGAAACACTTAGCAAAATCATTATTTAGCAACAGTACTAAATGTATGCTACGCAATTGAGATATATATCATAAGCATATATTGCGTGACACCTCATGTAATAGTGGGTGAACATAACAATAGCCATTATGTGCGTTTGCGTATGCGTGCGTGTGTGCATGCCTGCTTGTGGCGTGTTGTAGTGTAGTAATTATAGTTCAGAAATATATACAAATAAGTTATGTTGTAAGAACAGAAATATATATTTATTTGAATATAGTATTTATTCAAGTTCCAAATCAAATTACCACAGTAATCCTTTGTATTTTAAATAGTATAACTATAATAATGGTTTCCAATGCAAGTCACGAGGATATATTGTCTCCAGGCATTCCAACAATTATATTCTGCACATTTTTCTAATCAAAACAACTTCACAGGAAGCACATCAAGCACCTGTTATTATTTAGCATTGAAAGATAACGCAAGTGGGTCAAAACCATTATATTGTTAAGGACAGTAAAGATAGAGGGCATATATTGATATCGTGACACATGTTGGCATGCCTGAACAGCTGTAAGTGTGGCATTTTCAGAGGTGTTTGGTTGGCGAGGAATTGAGCCATATAATTTTCAACTTTCTGTCATGAGACAACATAGGTCAAAATAGCATAAACTTCTACAGTGAGGTAACGGAAGTTTGATGATGCAGAGTATTTCAGTCCTTATCTAGCTGTGCAATAGATCGTTAATACAATCAATCATAAAATACGGTTGCCAGCTTCATTTTAATTTTTGACATACCAATTTTCCAGGATGGCATAGATTACATAGTCATTTGCTTTATTATATATACCTACGGTAGTTCATCAACTAATTTACTTTCGGAATACGATTATCTTGAGTTAATAGGCATAGGCCAAATAAACAAAGGTTCATGGCCAGTAAATGTTTGTAAACTGCTTTGTAAAAAGTTAAAGGATAGTAAAATACTGTAATCAAATAAGATTAATATGTAAATCGCCCATGATCAAATTGTACAAAAGGTTAATAAACTATTTTTGTTTGTTTGTTTGTTTTGTATAACCAACCTTTCCTACACAATAATACCCCCCCCCCCCCCCCCCCCAAATTCTAACTACCCCATCTATGGGACATAATATGCAGCAGATTCAGGGTGGGGGGAGTGAGCGATCTTACTAATATCAGAGCGAAAGACTCCCAGCGAAATTACCATAGGTGGCCCAGTCGGAAAGGTGACCGACTGTACGTGGAAATAGGTTAGAAAACCTGCGAACTAGTTTCCCACGAACCAATTATCCGATTTTGAGCAGAGACTTGGAAATGGAATCGTATGTAATATTATAATATGTAGTTGGAAATACGTACAGTCTGGGACTAAAGTCGTGGTATGGATCTTCAGCCATCCAGTAGTGCCCTCTGACGGCCGTATTCGAAACAATTTGAGATATGATGTTTTTGGCTCTCCATAGATTAACTTTTTTCGACACGTCCAAGTAGCGCCGAAAGCGAGAAACTTCCTGTTTTTTGGTGGATTACGACCATGCCAACTAGAAAATACACACACACACACACACTACTGCCTTATCAGAATGCAAGGAATATTAGTATGCTCTGTAACTAATTAATGTATAATCGAGTGATGCCAGTGTTACTCTTGCATAGGAATATAATCAAAATAAATGAGAATACTGTATTAACCCATCCAGTACCAGGGACGTCCTTTTCATCTATTCTGGCAACTATTACATGATTATATTCAGCTTAGGAAGGACCTCCAGCAATAATAAGGTTTCTAATTATCTCAACCAACCCTTTTAACCACCACAGATCCTTCCTAAGCTCCATAATATCATCTAAATATAGCTAATATACAAATATAACACAACGTCGCTGGTATTCAAAGGGTTAGGACGCTGTTCCGGATAGTAATGATTAAATATAAACTAATGGTCAAACATAACAATGTAGATAAAGCACACCGAGTAGTCACAGTCCAACATATTTTGATAGATTGGTCCTAGTTATTAATTACAAGGACACGCCAAGTTTCGACTCAATTTGGAGATCTATTCAGTTGTGAAGAGCGGTTGTGAGAGTCAAAACTTGTCGAGTCCTTGTAAGAAATAAAAGATCGTTTTCCTCAAACTCGTATTTCTCAGGGTAGTGGGAGGTGGAGGGGGTAGTGGGAGTGGGAGAAAGGGAGGGGTATTGGGATGTGGAGGGAGGGAGAGGGTAGTGGGAGGTGGAGGGAGGGAAGGATAGTGGGAGGTGGAGGGAGGGATAGTGAGAGGTGGAGGGAGGGAGGGGTAATGGGAGGTGAAGGGAGGGAGGGATAGTGGGAGAGAGGCATTATTTATTTAATTGGAGGTGTTAGGTGTTGGGAGTGAAATTAATAAGAAATAGATTGTGGGGTTTGGCGGGTCAATATGGGCAGATTATATTACCCATAGAGTGAAATAAAATAAAATGTAGTCTGTACATCTTGATTTTATGAAGTTTCCTCTCCTGTAACAAGATGTGCATTATTAGGCAGTATGTTACAACATAATTAAATTAATTGGGACACATTTTGTAATGGGTAATGAACTGGGTAAGTTGCCCTGTATAGTGGAAAGATTAAAACAGTATTATATAAATATAAGTTTTATTTTGTAAACCAATAATCTTAACATGGTAGAAAATACAGCCTACTATCATTCAGAATAATTAACTGGTAAAGAAAGGATGCTTGACCTAAGCAAAGACAGATAGAATACCTAACACAAATAATTGTGTCAAGGATTTCTTGAGGGCACTGGCTTTAATGTGGAGGAGATGGCTTATGAATCCTTGCATAACATAGTTACTATGAACAGTTAATCAATATTATCAATTACTGACGAGGCCCGATGATTATCAAACCTCTACACAATTAGAGGTATGCTGTTTAATATAAACAATTGACACAATTAGTTGTTTTATTCTACGCATACAAATAGCTTAACTACCTTACTAGTCTGGGAAGCTGTTTAAACGTTTCAGTAATCCCTAAATCAATATCATGCCTTATTTTAGCTATTATCTGTTATTATACATCATTAAAAAGTATCCATGGAAGAAAAGGGTTTAATAAGGCTTAGTTTAACCTATGAATCATTGGATATTTATGTTATCTCCCTACACCCTGAAGTACTAACAGTCTTGAGCTATAGTTTTTTTCTCCAAGCTTCGGAGCGTTTCATAAACTTTCACTCTCCTCCATAAAGATATAATATATACTGTAGACGGTATAGGAATAACATATGGTTTATATGTATTACATTACGATCAAACTTTGTTGAAGGAAGTTTGAAATTGTGAAACATATTAACGTTTGTAGTGGCATTTTTTTAATAATACAAAAGTCGTCGGGATGATAGAATGTTGGTGTGATACTGGCCAAGGTTGGGCGGAGGGATCTCCAACACAATTTACTGTATGGAATGATGGAATTATATGTATATCGCAATATTCCTTTAATACAGTTTATACTGTATATTAATATTCTTATAGGTAATCCTTTAATTGTTACCTTCTATTGTTCCTCGACATTATATTATTATCATATATTTTGTGTTTTAATTAATGTTATGTTACACCACGTTGTCATTCCTATGAACCATACCATATTCAGTTACATTATTTGTGTTGTATTGTTAGTAACCTAATTTCAATGATATATACATATTGGCGCTAGCAATACCGTCATTTGACGACCTATACTATAAACACCCATCATTGGTTATATTATTCGCATGAATAAACTGCTGTGTATAGGGATATACAGTATACCTATATATTACTTATAACAGAAAATGACACAAACCACTTTTAACTCTGAAATGTGTGCCTGTTACAGTTGTCATGGATACCCAGTGCATTTTCGCTTCCTTTTAGCATTGATATTCCATACATTCAAATAATGAAGTAGTGTGTGATTGTGTCTGTTTTCTAGTTGGCATGGTCGTAATCCACCAAGAAACAGGAAGTTTCTCGCTTACTTTTGGAGCTACCTGGATGTGTCGAACAGAGCCATCTATGGAGAGCAAAACAACATCATATATAGAATTGCTTCGAATACCGCCGTCAGAGGGCACTAATGGATGGCTAAAGATCCATACCACGACTTTAGTCCCAGACTGTACTGTACGTGGTAATAAATATGTGTTGATAGCGCAAGGTTTAAAACCGGTACGTTTTCGAATTTATTTCCAAGTAAACGTCAGTAAGTTCGAAAAGGCCAAAATCTAGGTTGTTGGAATTTAGTTCGAAATGTTTTAGTTTGAATTAGGTTCGAAAAGTGTTAATTGAAATTATGTTCGAAAATATCCCCTCGGTATTAAATTCGAAATTCGGAAATAAGTTCGAAAATCCTTCGAACTTGTTTCTCACGAACCAATTTTCCGATTTTGAACAGCGACTTGGAAATAGGATCATACGTAATATTATAAACATTTAGTTGGAAATACGTACCGTCTACGACAGAACTGTTGTCCATGGCCTGAGGCAGTGTGTTAGTTCACTTATCTTTTAATAGATGGCCCTGTAATCGCTTGTAATAAAAGGGGGCGGGGTTAATACAGAGGTTTGAAGGAGGAGGAGACAAACGTGTGTGTGTGTGTGTTCGAGACCAGCACACAGAATATGTTTAATGTTACACAACACAGGCTATAATATTATACTAGTCCATGTTGGAAGCCTAGATCACAAATAAGTAATGCACATCAAGTGTTGTGTTATTTATAGAGTTAAATAATATACCTACGATCAAATTTCTGTTCTTCGCAATTCCCAGTCCCTCCTCCTCCCTCTCTTTCTTTCACCCCAACTCTCCACTCCCTTCCTCCTCCCTCTCTCTCAAGGACGCAAATGATACCCTCTAAATTACTCAGATAAATATTATGCGATTGCTTCAAATTTACTAATACATGCCAAATTAATATTATTAGTAATTGATTAGTAATAGGATAACTAGCAAGGCAGCGAACAACATCTGTTGCCCGCTGTCTCGCTGGTTATCTTATTCTTACTTAAACTATGATTCCCGAAGAACACGTCTATATATGTTAACCCTTAACTGTCGGCGCGCAACTTATGTCGTGTGAAATAAATTTGGACTATGTGGCGGTTCACAACTTATGTCGTTCGCCATTTTCAGCACGTAATGTTGCTGAGAGAGAGAGCTGAGCGGTGGGACGAGCATAGCAACTCTAAGACCGCTCACCACCACCGCGGTGGACCTACTGAACTGAATTCCACCCTTCCCTCCCCTCTCACACTCGCTACAAAGGGAATTATGTAGGGAAATTACCTAATTACAGGGTTTTTGCACTCGTGTTGCACGATCGTTGCAAGAGAACCAGTGGTCGTATAAGGATGGTTCGGGTGTCATTGGAAAGCTCTGTTTACGCCCTTTCAGGGATAGATACTTGTTTTACGCTCTGGGTCTTATTTAGGCATGAAAATGATCACGTAAACAACCCTATTTAGGGTAAAAAAAAAAAAACACTGGGCGCTACGGTCAAATAGACCACCTAGCCCGCTAAATAAGGGTTAATATATGCCAAGTGTAACAATAATATGTGTGAGCTATTCAGTTTGAGACACTGGTATATGTTAAGCATAATTCACCAAGGATTGAAGTTATTTGTGTTTTTTTTTTTTTTTTGGAATAAGTTGGAAAATGCATATACCATTATGACCACACCTTTTAATGTTTGGGGAGACGACGCTTCAACCTCTCTTCTCTGTCCATAATATGCAAGCCCAACCCACCCACACACGATAACATAAAACGCACATCCCATACATAATCACATACAACGCACAGGGCACAAAACACTCACATGATAACATAAAACACACACCCACACACACACCTTGGTCCAGGCAAACTAGTAAAAGTGTTAGCATTGTTTAGGACGTGTTGTTGCCCTCAGTGCGTGCCATGACCATTCATGAGCCTTATCCCATCCTGGGTTTAGCTGGTCCACAAGGGGGTGTGACATGATCCCCATAGATAACGTGTGGGCCATCATGTCTATTGACTGGAATATGGTCCAGATTAGGAGCATTGAAGCGGTGGAGAGGAACGCACGGGAGGAGTGGGAGGGTATCTGTAGCCGCCCAAATAAGTTGGACATTGATTAACTCTGTTCCAACGACAATACAGGAGGAGGTAGTTGATGCAGCTGGTGGTTGGAGTTCATATTGATTCAATATACATTGTAAAAGTTGTGTTTACCTTTTAAACCCTTTATATAATTATAGGCTATTATATAAAGTATGTGTGTTTCCAATGTTCACCGTAAACATAATAATGGTGAAATAGTATAATATTGAATAACATTCACGGTAGCATACCGTACACAAAAATATAATAAAATTTAAATTATGTTTGGAGGATAATTATAAAAGCCTAAACAACTTATATAAACTTTTAAGGTTAATATAAATGGTTTAGAAAGTTGGATTATCGTTAACAGTTCAATACGATGGCTTACTTTACAATAAAATAGTACAATGGGTAGCGCCGAACTGTTTACTGATCTTAGTGATAAATCACAGTAATGAAGCTAGTAATTAAGAATCCACCGATAAAAGTATAATGCAATAATCATAGCGTGTCATATTACATACTAATTAAGGTAGATTATGTATTGGTCAATCACAGAGCCGTGAATAATTGAATGGAAAACAATATATACCCTAATAACGATTTTTTTGTTTATTACAAAGACACAAACTTCGGCTCAGCTAAGGCTTTTTCCTAACTGAGCCGACATTGTCATGTCTTTATAATACAGGAACTGTTTACTATGTGGTTATAATTTGCTCCAAGCTAGATTACAATACGATCCAGCTTGTCTTGACGCGTGGATTGTAACATCTCTTCGATTGTTAACACTAACCAATACATCAAGGTTAGTAACTTTTAAGTGGTGTTCCAACGGAGCATATATATTTATTTTCTGTAACAAATTGTATGAGGTAATGAAGAGAATACGAGTTCATAATTGAGAACCAGTAAAGGTAAACATAACAGTATATTCGTAAAACTCCATAGTAATATTTAATGACAGTTTTAGAACATGTTATATTCGGTAACGAGAGAAAAGGAGAGAGAAAAAGAGAAGGGGGGGGGGGGGGCGGGCAATTGGGGAAGGCAGTAGAGAGAGAGGGAGGAGGGGGGGAGGAGAAGTACGAAGGACAGAAACTTGATCGTCGGTATATTTAACTCTATAAATAACATAACACCTGGTGTGCATTACTTATTTGGGATCTAGGCTTCCAACATGGGCTAGTCTTATGATATAAGCCTGTGTGTTGTGTAACATTAAACATATTCTGTGTGCTGCTCTCGAACACACACACACACACACACACGTTTGTCTCCTCCTCCTTCAAACCTCTGCATTAATTAAGTGATTACAGAGCCATCTATTAAAAGATAAGTGAACTAACACACTGCCTCAGGCCATGGACAACAGTTCTGTCGTAGACTGTATGTGGTAACAAGTACGTGTTGATAGTGCATTTTGTACCGAGTGGATATTTTCGAACATAATTCCAGTTCGCACTTTTCGAACCTAGTTCAAACTAGAACATTTCGAACATAATTCCAACAACCTAGTTTTTGGCCTTTTCATCACCAAGGACACCTCAGCCAAAGGTATGACCACTGCAGGAATTGTTAAGATCGTCACTCAGTTGGAAAACTGTTCATACTATCACTGGAGGTAAGACAGTTGGAAAGCTTGGGCCACCCTTGATCCTATTTATGGATACATGATTAGGTGCACTGGTACTTAATTATCTACCCCAAGTTTATGTTTGTTGTTGTGGGTATCAACAAGAAAGCTTTATTAGACACTTCACTGGTCGTAACTAATATCCTTTCCTACCCATAACCGTGGCGCTATTGTGAATAAAGAATGCTGCCAGGGTAAGCGCTTTATTCGAGATAGACCAAACCAAGGCTCTGTGAGACACCGTTTACTTTTTTTTTTTTTTAAGAGACAATGAACGGAGGAAGGAAAAACACAGATAAAACAAAAAGGTCCATGTGCCTAAAGGCATCATCCATTCATAAAATGTTTGTAACAACTGGATTTAAACATTTGTAGATTGTAAGTTTGTGGAAAGCAATTCGAGGGAAGTGAATTCCAAAGCGTAGTAGCTCTGGGGATAAATGAATTCTGATAAGCAGAAGTTCTGCATTGTGGAGGAGAAAGTGTAAATTCGTGGGCGCTCTCAGCTACCCTAGTTCTACGGGGAAAGATGTGGAGAGGAGGCACAATTGAAGCAAGTTCCTCGGAACAATTGCTGTGAAAATATCAGTAGAATAATGCAAGGGATGCAACGTTTCTTCGTATGGATAATGTAGGAAGGTCCTGTGTGATTGCAGGGTTATTGATTAATCTAATAGCTTTATTTTGAATTTTGTCCAACTGCCTCAATGCAACCACTCCACTTCCACCCCACAGAGGTGAACAGTAATCCATCTGAGAACGCACATGACTTTTATATATCACGGCCAACTGCTCGTCAGTGAAGAATTCTCGAACTCTGTACAGGAGTCCCAGTTTTTTAGAGGCATTCTTAGCAATGCCTCTAACATAATGTGTCCAGCTCAAGTTAGTAGTTAATGTTACACCGAGAATGTCAATACTAGGGGAAGTGGGAATATTTACATCATTAACAAATATATGGGAGTCAGTGAGATTCTGTCGGTTAGAAAATTTAATGTACTTGGTTTTCTGTGCATTAAAGGAAACTAGATTCTTTTGTCCCCATCCATTAATTCTAGAAAGGTCCTGGTTCAGAAAAATTGCAGTGTTTATTTTTGAATTTATAAGATCGGGTTGGGTGACAGAATTGGTAAATGTGAAGGAACTGTGGAGTGTTGAGTCATCTGCGTAGGAATGTATTGGATTATGAGTGGTAGATATGAGATCATTGATATGAATGAGGAACAGAATTGGGGCCAAAACTGATCCCTGGGGAACACCAGCATTTATAGAGTGAAATTGTGAATAAAGGCCATCTACCATTACACGTATTTTTCTGTTATGAAGATAAGAAGAAATTAGTGGAACTAATGATGCTAGGCCGTAGTGTGACATCTTCGACAATAAGGATTGATGCCAGACTCTATCAAATACCATTGATATATCCAGTGCTATTGTATGTGTTTCACCATGTTGGTCTGTAGCTTGGTTGATTTGATGCGTAAGAAGGCAAAGCATGTCTGCAGTTGATCGACATCGTCTAAAACCATATTGCCTATCACTGATTAATTTATTATTCTCAAGATGCTTAATTATGTGATTATTTAATATAATTTCAAAGACTTTACCAAGAGTGGAAGTTATAGCTATTGGTCTGTAGTTTGATGGATCTGAAGAGGCACCTTTTTTAGGAACTGGATGCATGTTTGCTTCTTTCCAGGGTACTGGGAAGCATGAGGTATGAGTACACAGACGGAAAATGTTTGCCAATACAGGAGCGAGCACCAAGGAGCAATTCTTAAGTACTATTGGAGGAATTTCATCTGGACCAGGAGCCTTATCTACCGAGAGATTCTGCAAAATAGTTTTGACATGTCTGGTGTGGATCTTAAGTGAGGGAATTTCAGGCGAATTAAAATTAAGTACAGGGACATCTTGATTTATTTCATCTAAGGTTGAGTTGGTGGAGAAAATATCCGCAAGAAGGTTAGCTTTACCTCTTGGGTCACTTACAAGATTGCCAGTCGGAGATTTTAATGGTGGAATGGATGAAGCAGTAGTGAAGTTGGATTTAAATGAGTTAAGAGTAGACCAAAATATTTTGTTATCATTTGGATTATTTAGAAGTTTATTTGCCTGCTTGTGGAGAAAGTTTGATTTAGTTAGGTTTAATACAGTTTTGGCATGATTTCTGATGTTTCTAAAGTATTTAAAGGCTTCATGTGTTTTTGATCTTGTGTATGCATTGTAGGCTATTGCTTTTTGTTCAGTTACTCTAGCACAATTATGGTCAAACCATTTAGGTGAATTAGATCTTTTACTGTACTTTTGATGAGGAATAAAAGTTTCCATTCCAATTTTTACAAAATCTTGTATGTGGCTCAAGGTGGAGTGTGCATCATTAGAAAAGAAAGAGGTCCTGGGAATATCAATAAAGAAACCTTGAAGACTCTCCCAGTCTGCCCTATCGTAATGCCATTTAGTCACCAAAACAGGTTCAGAGTGGGAAGGTGTGGTAGGTGATAGACAGGTGGCCTGTATCAGACAGTGATCAGAAGATCCAAGCGGGGACCTCACTGTAACATCATAATTTTCTGAATTGGTTGTTAAAAATAAGTCCAGTAGGTGGGAATTATGATTAGGATTATCTAGTACACAGGTGGGTTGGTTGACTAGTTGAGTGAGATTAAATGAGTCTGCAAATAGCTCACATTCAAGACCAGCATCATCAGTCCTGGCTGAATAAGTGAGCCATTCAACATTATGGACATTAAAATCACCCAACACAGTGATTTCAGAAGAAGCATTTAAGTTGAGGACACTGAGTTGTGAGGACAGAGAATCAAAAAGACTTTGCTCTGGAGGAGTATTTGGGGAACGGTAGATGCAACATATGTATTTAAATTTACCAGCAGAAATTAATTTGTATATAGAATAATCAAAATAGGGACAATTGAAACTAGTAACCTCCTCCAGGGCAATTTCAGATTTTGCGAAGCAACATACACCTCCTTTAGGTCTGAAATTTTGGAGCAGTTGATAACCTGGAAAATTAAATCTAGACGTGTCAGATGTGGATGTTACTTGAGTCTCTGTCAAAAAAAGGAGAGTAGGGGATTCTGCTTGAAGAAATTGGTGTACAGAATTGATGTTAGAGTGAAGTCCCCTTATATTGCTAAAGAAAAAGCTGCACCGACGAGCAGCTTTGGGACGTTGCAATGCTCTTGACACAGTCGCATGATGACGACCGGGAGGGCCCTGTGTCAATGACCCAACCCTGCCGGGGGTGGATATCCGAGGGACCACCAGGTTTGCTCTTAACAATTGTACTGCCATGTTTATTGGGTAAGGTGTATGGTGTTACATGTATGATATGTAGTGGGAAGAGTAGTGTTTTATGGATAGAGGATAGCAATGTAGGGCAAGTCGTGAAGTTGGATGTGTATGTTATATAAAGAGGGTTTTCCTGATACCCCTGATGTGTGAGGCAGAAAGATATGTATCCAGCTACCAAGGCCTGGGAGAGAAAATGGAATTCAGGCTATTCCCTGAGTCTCCCGAAACCTTGGCGGTAGTACTTCCCTGGGCGGGGCTGCCTACCCCTACTACCTACAAATAACGGCACTCATCGGGGAGTCCTTTCGAGATAGAAATATATCCATCACTCTCAGTTCTGAAAGACACTTATAACGGTCAGAACAGTTCAGATACGTTGCGTTAAAAACGACTATCTTATGTTAGTTCTATAACGTGTGCTGATGCACTGGCATATTTGCACACGATATTTAAGACCCAACACCAAGACTCTGGAAGTTCTGCATCAAAAGAGTAGTCAGTGAGCTCTATCCTGTGTTAACTCGATTTTACTCTACCTTTTGTTACGGCTGGATCGGCAATACATATTCGGGATTCTTGATCGTAGGACAGAAATGGCTTATGTGACAACGACACGCTCGATTCCAGTCCCAAATACTATATGCTCCAGACAACAAAAGCACCAACGCCCTACAGAGTTATCGTCTATGGTAACGAGGTACCTTAACTCGGCGAAAGTGTACAACAGGGGTAGGCTATGAGGCTAAACTCCCTCAGACATTTATAGGTTACGTTATGACTAAAGAAATGCAATACTCAAGAAACTACGTTAATATTAAGCCTCTAATAATGTAGAATAGAAGCAGGCTAAAGGTATGACAGTGAAATGCTAAATGACAAATGTACACGCCTACTTGAAAGCGCGTGCACTAGAATAACTGTCCCCTACTAACATGCACTAGCATGTAGCATACAAGATGTTCATGATCCAGTAGATACCTAATAATACACATGGAAGGAACATAAATAGTAGTCACTTATTATAATAATGAATCTATACTTGGAATAACTAAAAGGTTGCAGGCAACAGTACTGCGCCGGTAGCCTACTACCGCATAGGCTACTTCGCTTCTCTCACTCTGTCTCCCCTCTGAGTCCGTATGCGCCCTACGCAACGGAACTCCGGACACAGCAGCAAAACGACAGTGCAGTTAATTGATACATGAAAGTATTAATAGTGTTGTCTTGTGTGTGAGTAATGTGTATTGTAAAGTGTTACATACATAAACTTAAAGAGAGCTGCAATGCATAGTAAAATAAAGATATAACCCACTCATCATCCCCATGTGTTCTAGCTAGCAGGCCAAGTCACAGGAACAACGAGTCCCAGCACCGAAAGCGAGAACCCAGGAAAAGACTGCAGAGAACACAAGGACAGATAAATTACGTTACTCTACTATACCGGCACTACGAGCGAGCTGTAGTCTCTGGTACTGCACTCGCTCCTGGCTCGGTAGGCAAATCAAGGCTAAGTCCTCGCCCCTCTACAGACAACTCCTGGGCATGGTCGGGCTCTTACACATGGCACTAGTCTAGTCACAAATTGGATGATGAGCTGGGCATATAACTCGTGAACATGTAGAACGTTCACCAACTATCCTCATCAAGAAGATCGCTGTTCACATTAACCCCTTAAATCTAATACATGTAAATATATGCTTGTCCTAAGAGTAATACGAGAGGTGAGTGCTGAAACTCCTTTAGGACCTCAAGGGAAGGGTATGCATTTAAATAGAGAGAAGAATGAAATGAGAGTAATGTCGTCAGAGAGAAAGAGTGCAACCGTGAGAAATTGGGAGAGAGGGCAAGGGATGTTAGAATCTCAAAGGTTCTAGGCAACCTGGTCATAGAGCACACAGCGAGCCTCCAGGCAATGTGCTGTACGACAACATGGGCAGCCCAGGCAGCATAGGCAGGCGGCAATGTACTACCAACCCTGTCGCACCTAGCTATAAGCGCAGGGCTGCCAACCGGTCCATACGTCTGGCAACCACCCCCCCGGCAGCGTGGCGCATTGCTACCCTCTCGCTCTGAAAACTAACTCGCTCTCTCTCTCCGAACTCCCATTGTCTTATCTATCAACTTCTCCATTGATACTACATATTAAATGGAAGGTCTCGACATGGCTCAAAACAAAACCCACCACTGGTTAGCACATGACGAGACCTTTGCAGAGATACAAAGAACATAGTTATACGTTGTCACACTCAATATAAGCAGCCAGCACGGCACAGCGGCACAGCGGCACCGCACCGCGGCGGCACAGTGGAGTACCAAGGAGTACAATCAGGTTAAGCTGCCACGCACTGGGTGCGTCACAGCCCCCCCAAGATTTTAGATAATCGACCTTAGAAGCATTATCAAAATCTGACAGGCAACCAACCGACATGCTACCCTTAGCTGCCACTAATTGCAAAAGGTGCACAACAACTGAAGTGTGAATTATACATAAAACACAATATCGCATGCATCATGCTACAACAATAAAGACTTACAAAACTAAAAAAAAAAATTCTCGTTTATTTTATTGTTTTATAATCTTTTTGGACGGCGTTATGATAGCCTAATTTTACTCCTGCTCAACCCACACACCGTGCACGACTATCCTGGATCATCAACCCTTGATAGACAATCTGCTATCACGTTCTCACTCCCGGCAATATGCTGAATGTTGAGATTATACTCTTGGAGCATTAGGGACCACCTGGTCAACCGCATATTCCGATTGTGAAACTGATTTAGGAATTTCAAGGGATGATGGTCCGTATAAATCGTCACTACCGGGCCGTAGGCTGGAACATAAACTTCGAAATGTTTGAGCGACAAAACGATAGCAAGAAGCTCCTTCTCTATAGTCGAGTAATTCCTTTGTGCCGAATTAAACTTGCGAGAAAAGAAGCTCACTGGGTGTTCCAAGCCCTCGGAATCAGTCTGCAGTAACACTGCCCCGGCACCCACACCGCTGGCATCAGTCGCCAGCTGAAAACTCCTGGAGAAGTCTGGGGCTCTCAAAATCGGATGTGTACACAGCAGGTGCTTGACTAGGTCGAAAGCCCTCTGACACTCCGCAGCCCAACAGAACTTCACTGACTTCGACAGTAGATCAGTTAACGGTGCTAAGACAGTAGAGTATCCCCGGATGAAGCGCCTATCATACCTAGGAACCGCATGACCTGGCGCTTAGTGGTGGGCCTGGGAAACATATTGATAGCCTGTATCTTGCTCAGGGGGGGCACACCCGGCCTTACCCGACCACGAAGCCAAGATACTGCACAGTAGCCTTTACAAACTCGCACTTCCTCAGGTTCACCACCAGCCCAGCATCGTGCAACTTCCCAAACAGGGTCTCTAAGTGCCTTAGGTGATTTTCAAAATTGTCATCATACACTATCACGTCATCAAGGTAGACCGTGCAGTTAGGGATTTCGTCACAAATATCGTTCATCAGGTTCTGAAACGTGGCAGGTGCGTTCTTAAGCCCATAAGGCATTACGTTACATTGGTAGGTCTTGCCATCTACCACAAAACCACAAACTTGCTTAGCACGGTCCGACAGGGGTACTTGCCAGTAGCCTTTTACAAGATCAATTTTAGTAAGGTACTTTGCATTCCCTATCTTGTCCACGCTGTCGTCAACTCGAGGCAAAGGGTAAGGGTTGGTAGTGGTCAAGCCATTTAGCCTACGAAAATCTATGCAGAACCGCACCTTGCCGTCAGGTTTTGGCTGCAACGTGACGGGTGATGTCCACTTCACATAACCTTCAGTGATCATCCCTCTCTCAACCATGTACTTTAACTCCTCCCGTAAAGCTGGCAACTTTACCGGGGGCACACGGTAGGGCACTGACTTGAAGGGCACATTATCACCGACGTCCACGTCGTGCGTTACCTGAGTAGTGAGACCTGGGTGTTCGGCGAAAACAGAGGGGTATGACCTGAACAGGCCTAGGACAGCAGCACCCTGGTGCTCAGGCAGGTGACTTACAGCTTGCCTAGCCTCTTGTTCAGTATTCCCCGCCCACTGTTCCGCGGAAATGACACAGTCCCAGCTATCCTCCTCAGCAGCATGACTGTCCCCACCTCCTTCTCCACCCTGGCCGCTGCAGGCCAGCACAGGGACAGTGAGAGGCTCTGAGGGGCGTCTCACATACTCTTTCATGAGGTTAACATGACATAACTGATGTTTTTTCCTACGGTCAGGTGTTGCAACGAGATAATCAAGGTCGGACAGTTTCTTAGCCACCACATACGGCCCAATGAACTTGGCAGAAAGGGGGTGTCCAGGCAAAGGTAAAAGCAACATTACCTCCTGACCCACCGAAAACTCCCGAAGCTTCACCTTGGCGTCATACTGGTGCTTCATGACCGCCTGTGCATTAACCAAGTTATTACCTGCCGCTGCCATGCAACCTATAAGTCTCTCCCGGCTCTCAAGGATATATTTAAGTACAGACCCCGGCTTCTCTTCGCCCTCCCAGATCTCTTTCACCATACTTAAAGGTCCTCTCACATTATGGCCAAAGACTAGTTGATTTGGACTGAACCCCAGGCTCTCTCCTGGGACTTCACGTGCAGCGAACAGAACATACGGCAGACCCAAATCCCAATCAGTGTCATGTTCTGCACAGTAACAGCGTAGCATACTCTTCAGGGTCGAGTGCCACCGCTCCAAGACTCCCTGACTCTCGGGATGGTAGGCTGACGACACTACAGAACATATACCGTGCAACTGAAGGGTTTGCTTGAACAATTTGGATGTAAAATTGCTCCCCTGGTCTGACTGCACCTCACGTGGAAATCCATAACGGGAACAGAACAATAATAAGTTTTTAACAACTGCCTTTGCCGAGCCGTTTCTCATGGGGTATGCGTCCGGGTATCTCGTAGCCACATCCATGATTGTCAACAGGAATTTATTGCCACTACTAGTAGGCGGGAAAGGGCCAACCAAATCTACTACAACTTTGCTGAACGGAGGCCCGGTGACAGGTATGGGAAATAAAGGTGCCTTCGGGATTGTCTGGTTAGGCTTCCCCGTTGTCTGGCAGGTCGCACACCCAGCCACCCATGCACAGACATCAGCCTTGACCCCAGGCCACCAGAAAAACCTGCCCAATGCCGCCAATGTTTTTGTTACCCCCAAATGACCCGCCACCGGCACATCATGCGCCAGACACAATAAGGACTCTCTATACTTATTTGGAACAACCACCTGGTCTACTACCCTCGCACCGCCCTCCCACTTCGATTTGGGGTCTAGAAATCTGCGGTACAATATCCTGTTGAGCCTAAAGAAATCTCCCGGCTTCGCATCCCCATCTTCCTCCAACTCTATGGCACCATTGCTATAACAAGCTAGGCTAGCGTCTTGCAGCTGCTGCTCACTAATGTCCCTGGGCGTCAATGCATCAAGATGGTTTTGTAATAAGACATTACCCCGGCTAGTAGGCTCTACTGCCTTTGTGGCTCTCGCTACAGCTCTTGCCTCACGCGAAGTCTTACCCAACTCTGCCTTGTTACACACCATATCTGGGCCAGAGTCAACTCCCGTGTTTATTATAGGTCCAAGTATCGAATCACCGAGAAGTGCAGCAGAATCAATGTCCCTTTTCCTGCCCTTAGCAACCTTCTCCTGATCCTTCCTCCACTGTCCCCGAGGTTGAGTGCTAGGCTGTGCAGGAGCCGCAGAGCGAGATCGGGTTACCACACAGGCCATCTCATCCTGTTGGCACCTCCCAACCCATTCCCGATTCTCACCATCCACGTCGGCCGCCCTCTCGGCAACGACTAAGGGTGGAGTCCCGGAAGTGGGCACCGCAAAGTCGTTGCCGAGAAGAAGGTCGACGCCCTCAACTGGCAAACACTCAACGATCCCTACATCCAGCTCCCTGCACACCTCTCCCACTCTCAACTCCAACCTCACAAGTGGGTATGACCTCGTAGCATTTATACCCTGCACCACAACAACTCTGGCCGCATTTATCGGTTTCCCTGTGAAGTTCCTCAACAAAGTTTGCGAAGCCCCCGTATCCCTCAGCAAGTCAACCCTCCGTAGTTCACTCCCCCAGCTCACAAACCCGTGCCCCCGATGGCTACAGAAAGTGTCCCGGACAGGTGTCGAGCCTTCCGTACGCTTCTTTACCGCGTGTGCCTCAGCTGCTGACAACCTACCCCGGGCAGTTGCTGCAGCCTTCAGAGACACACCGATACTGTGAACCAATGACACCGGCTTAGCGGGAGTGTTACTAGGGCACTCACGTGAATAATGGCCTAGCTTCTGACATTTGTAACATTTCACATCCCCAATGGGCTTCTTCCCTTGTGCGGGCGAAGAAGGGGCCTGACCTTTAGTAAACGGGAGAGGCTTGTGTTTGTAGGTGTTATTAGGTGCAATGCATTTAGTGTGGTTATGTGTGTCATAGGATTTGTTATTATCGAAAACTCTGGTGGGTGGGGTATAGCGCCCCTTCTGCCCTGACTCAGCCCTCTGAGCGGCACCGCAACCACGAATCAATGATAATCTGAAGTCTGCCATCTTGGCAGCCTCCTCTACTGTCTTGGGACATTTTTCCTTAATGTTCAGCGTTAGATCGGTTCCAGTACATTTGTAAAACTGTTCCAGATAGAAAAGTTGCTTAATTTCCTCAGCCGACTCTGCGTGCTCGGACCGAAACCAGTTATTACATGCATCTGTTAAGTCCCGTGCGTGCTCCATAAAACTGACGTCGCTCTTCTTATTCACGCCACGGAACTTCAATCTATAAGTTTCGGGTTGCAGTTCGTAGGCCCGGAGCACAGCCTCCTTCACCAGTCCATACACGATACTCTCGTCCAGTGACAGTGCATCGTAGGCTTTCAACCCCTTACCCACTAGACGTGATGAAACTAATGCTGCCCATTTAACCTCCGGCCAGTCATACTCACGACACTTCTTTTCGAAACGAGCAAAAAACTCAGTCACTGCTGTCGCATCAAATGCGGGTACTAACTTAATTAAATGCGAAAGTGAGTCTGTAACCCGGTGCCCACCACCGAGATGACGCCCCGTGGTCTCTACTCTAGACTTCTCGACATCCATTTCAGCCTGGTACCTGGTTGCATCCTGATTGGCTTGGATTCTAGCAACCTCTATGCGTTCAATACTAGCCTGTTGTATCTGAGTCTCCTGCAGCTTAATCCGTTCTATACTAGCCTGTTGTATCTGAGTCTCCTGCAGCTTAAACTTAGCTAGTTCTAGCTGAAATAACATCTCAGGAGACAGGCCTGGGGGGGGAGAGCACAAAATGGGGGATCCACACCGAGACGTGTTTACGGGTAAGCCAGCTTGCCCTTGAGAACCCTCCTGCTGCATCGTGCTAAGACTCGCTGGCTGAGGGCCCAGCTCAGGGGTAGAGTGGAATGGAGGCTTGGAGGGAACCCCCCAAGACCCCACTCCACCCACCGCCCCATCGCCATCACCCAACAAACATGCCACCAAATTCTTCTTGGGCCAACTGTCAGGACAGTCCCGCCCCAAAACCGTGGCTAAACAGCGAAGACCGTAACAATCAATAGCCTGCAGGCGCTGTTCGGTCAAAGGTGTCTGCAAAAATGCCCGGGCATCCCTCTCTCCACTTATAACACTCCCCTCCCTAAACATCTGTTGTACTTGCTGGTTACTAGGCTGTACCGTGTTATCCTCCCCCGTAAATGATGAGTCATTAGACATAGTGCTGGTTATACAATTGCTGTTCATAAAAAAAAAAAAGGTGCTTATTACTAATTGCAGTCTCGACTCACAAAATGTTAAAGATGCTTGAATGACTCTACTCTAGACACCCCCAACGAAACAATCTGCAAGTCCACCAATACAATAATGACACAATAAAAATTCCTCCAATATGCAAGAAAATTCTAGCCAGCTCTACTAGGTAGCATAGAATAGTTCTCCAAAAAACATGTGATAGGATACTACTGAATCTTGTGCAAGGTCGCCATTTTGTTACGGCTGGATCGGCAATACATATTCGGGATTCTTGATCGTAGGACAGAAATGGCTTATGTTACAACGACACGCTCGATTCCAGTCCCAAATACTATATGCTCCAGACAACAAAAGCACCAACGCCCTACAGAGTTATCGTCTATGGTAACGAGGTACCTTAACTCGGCGAAAGTGTACAACAGGGGTAGGCTATGAGGCTAAACTCCCTCAGACATTTATAGGTTACGTTATTACTAAAGAAATGCAATACTCAAGAAACTACGTTAATATTAAGCCTCTAATAATGTAGAATAGAAGCAGGCTAAAGGTATGACAGTGAAATGCTAAATGACAAATGTACACGCCTACTTGAAAGCGCGTGCACTAGAATAACTGTCCCCTACTAACATGCACTAGCATGTAGCATACAAGATGTTCATGATCCAGTAGATACCTAATAATACACATGGAAGGAACATAAATAGTAGTCACTTATTATAATAATGAATCTATACTTGGAATAACTAAAAGGTTGCAGGCAACAGTACTGCGCCGGTAGCCTACTACCGCATAGGCTACTTCGCTTCTCTCACTCTGTCTCCCCTCTGAGTCCGTATGCGCCCTACGCAACGGAACTCCGGACACAGCAGCAAAACGACAGTGCAGTTAATTGATACATGAAAGTATTAATAGTGTTGTCTTGTGTGTGAGTAATGTGTATTGTAAAGTGTTATATACATAAACTTAAAGAGAGCTGCAATGCATAGTAAAATAAAGATATCACCCACTCATCATCCCCATGTGTTCTAGCTAGCAGGCCAAGTCACAGGAACAACGAGTCCCAGCACCGAAAGCGAGAACCCAGGAAAAGACTGCAGAGAACACAAGGACAGATAAATTACGTTACTCTACTATACCGGCACTACGAGCGAGCTGTAGTCTCTGGTACTGCACTCGCTCCTGGCTCGGTAGGCAAATCAAGGCTAAGTCCTCGCCCCTCTACAGACAACTCCTGGGCATGGTCGGGCTCTTACACATGGCACTAGTCTAGTCACAAATTGGATGATGAGCTGGGCATATAACTCGTGAACATGTAGAACGTTCACCAACTATCCTCATCAAGAAGATCGCTGTTCACATTAACCCCTTAAATCTACTACATGTAAATATATGCTTGTCCTAAGAGTAATACGAGAGGTGAGTGCTGAAACTCCTTTAGGACCTCAAGGGAAGGTTATGCATTTAAATAGAGAGAAGAATGAAATGAGAGTAATGTCGTCAGAGAGAAAGAGTGCAACCGTGAGAAATTGGGAGAGAGGGCAAGGGATGTTAGAATCTCAAAGGTTCTAGGCAACCTGATCATGGAACACACAGCGAGCCTCCAGGCAATGTGCAGTACGACAACATGGGCAACCCAGGCAGCATAGGCAGGCGGCAATGGACTACCAACCCTGTCGCACCTAGCTATAAGCGCAAGGCTGCCAACCGGTCCATACGTCTGGCAACCACCACTCCGGCAGCGTGGCGCGTTGCTACCCTCTCGCTCTGAAAACTAACTCACTCTCTCTCTCTGAACTCCCATTGTCTTATCTATCAACTTCTCTATTGATACTACATATTAAATGGAAGGTCTCGACATGGCTTAAAACAAAACCCACCACTGGTTAGCACATGACGAGACCTTTGCAGAGATACAAAGAACATAGTTATACGTTGTCACACTCAATATAAGCAGCCAGCACGGTACAGCGGTACAGCGGTACCACACAGTGGCGGTACAGTGGAGTACCAAGGAGTACAATCAGGTTGCGTTGCCACGCACTGGGTGCGTCACAATACATACAATAAGAATGGACTCGGCTTTCGTTTGACACTGGAAGTTCCCACCAAACACATCACTTCATCTGCACAACCAAACTCCTTTTTACTACCACAGATCCTTTTCAAACTGCACAAAATCGTCTATGTATAGCTAGAGTAAATTTAAAAATACGTGACCGGTACAGAAGGGGTTTATCGTCCTCTTCCAATGTTTATTCTAGTGTTTCATCTTTCAATAAATTCTCCTTCTCAGGGTGTCAAACGAGAGCCGAATCCATGATATTTGTCTCTATTACTGTATATGTAAAGATAACGTTTGGTTTATAGTTCAAATTATGTCTTGGGAAGTGATATAATGGCCAAAACAAAGGTATTTTATACCAATGTTCTTGTTTATAGTTCAAATTATGTCTTGGGAAGTGATATAATGGCCAAAACAAAGCTATTTTATACCAATGTTCTTGTTTATAGTTCAAATTATGTCTTGGGAAGTGATATAATGGCCAAAACAAAGCTATTTTATACCAATGTTCTTGTTTATAGTTCAAATTATGTCTTGGGAAGTGATATAATGGCCAAAACAAAGGTATTTTATACCAATGTTCTTGTTTATAGTTCAAATTATGTCTTGGGAAGTGATATAATGGCCAAAACAAAGCTATTTTATACCAATGTTCTTGTTTATAGTTCAAATTATGTCTTGGGAAGTGATATAATGGCCAAAACAAAGCTATTTTATACCAATGTTCTTGTTTATAGTTCAAATTATGTCTTGGGAAGTGATATAATGGCCAAAACAAAGGTATTTTATACCAATGTTCTTGTTTATAGTTCAAATTATGTCTTGGGAAGTGATATAATGGCCAAAACAAAGCTATTTTATACCAATGTTCTTGTTTATAGTTCAAATTATGTCTTGGGAAGTGATATAATGGCCAAAACAAAGGTATTTTATACCAATGTTCTTGTTTATAGTTCAAATTATGTCTTGGGAAGTGATATAATGGCCAAAACAAAGCTATTTTATACCAATGTTCTTGTTTATAGTTCAAATTATGTCTTGGGATGTGATATAATGGCCAAAACAAAGGTATTTTATACCAATGTTCTTGTTTATAGTTCAAATTATGTCTTGGGAAGTGATATAATGGCCAAAACAAAGGTATTTTATACCAATGTTCTTGTTTATAGTTCAAATTATGTCTTGGGAAGTGATATAATGGCCAAAACAAAGGTATTTTATACCAATGTTCTTGTTTATAGTTCAAATTATGTCTTGGGAAGTGATATAATGGCCAAAACAAAGGTATTTTATACCAATGTTCTTGTTTATAGTTCAAATTATGTCTTGGGAAGTGATATAATGGCCAAAACAAAGCTATTTTTATACCAATGTTCTTGTTTATAGTTCAAATTATGTCTTGGGAAGTGATATAATGGCCAAAACAAAGGTATTTTATACCAATGTTCTTGTTTATAGTTCAAATTATGTCTTGGGAAGTGATATAATGGCCAAAACAAAGGTATTTTATACCAATGTTCTTGTTTATAGTTCAAATTATGTCTTGGGAAGTGATATAATGGCCAAAACAAAGGTATTTTATACCAATGTTCTTGTTTATAGTTCAAATTATGTCTTGGGAAGTGATATAATGCCCAAAACAAAGGTATTTTATACCAATGTTCTTGTTTATAGTTCAAATTATGTCTTGGGAAGTGATATAATGGCCAAAACAAAGGTATTTTATACCAATGTTCTTGTTTATAGTTCAAATTATGTCTTGGGAAGTGATATAATGCCCAAAACAAAGGTATTTTATACCAATGTTCTTGTTTATAGTTCAAATTATGTATTGGGAAGTGATATAATGGCCAAAACAAAGGTATTTTATACCAATGTTCTTGTTTATAGTTCAAATTATGTCTTGGGAAGTGATATAATGGCCAAAACAAAGGTATTTTATACCAATGTTCTTGTGTATAGTTCAAATTATGTCTTGGGAAGTGATATAATGGCCAAAACAAAGATATTTTATACCAATGTTCTTGTTTATAGTTCAAATTATGTCTTGGGAAGTGATATAATGCCCAAAACAAAGGTATTTTATACCAATGTTCTTGTTTATAGTTCAAATTATGTCTTGGGAAGTGATATAATGGCCAAAACAAAGGTATTTTATACCAATGTTCTTGTTTATAGTTCAAATTATGTCTTGGGAAGTGATATAATGGCCAAAACAAAGGTATTTTATACCAATGTTCTTGTTTATAGTTCAAATTATGTCTTGGGAAGTGATATAATGGCCAAAACAAAGGTATTTTATACCAATGTTCTTGTTTATAGTTCAAATTATGTCTTGGGAAGTGATATAATGGCCAAAACAAAGGTATTTTATACCAATGTTCTTGTTTATAGTTCAAATTATGTCTTGGGAAGTGATATAATGGCCAAAACAAAGGTATTTTATACCAATGTTCTTGTTTATAGTTCAAATTATGTCTTGGGAAGTGATATAATGGCCAAAACAAAGCTATTTTATACCAATGTTCTTGTTTATAGTTCAAATTATGTCTTGGGAAGTGATATAATGGCCAAAACAAAGGTATTTTATACCAATGTTCTTGTTTATAGTTCAAATTATGTCTTGGGAAGTGATATAATGGCCAAAACAAAGCTATTTTATACCAATGTTCTTGTTTATAGTTCAAATTATGTCTTGGGAAGTGATATAATGGCCAAAACAAAGCTATTTTATACCAATGTTCTTGTTTATAGTTCAAATTATGTCTTGGGAAGTGATATAATGGCCAAAACAAAGGTATTTTATACCAATGTTCTTGTTTATAGTTCAAATTATGTCTTGGGAAGTGATATAATGGCCAAAACAAAGGTATTTTATACCAATGTTCTTGTTTATAGTTCAAATTATGTCTTGGGAAGTGATATAATGGCCAAAACAAAGGTATTTTATACCAATGTTCTTGTTTATAGTTCAAATTATGTCTTGGGAAGTGATATAATGGCCAAAACAAAGGTATTTTATACCAATGTTCTTGTTTATAGTTCAAATTATGTCTTGGGAAGTGATATAATGGCCAAAACAAAGGTATTTTATACCAATGTTCTTGTTTATAGTTCAAATTATGTCTTGGGAAGTGATATAATGGCCAAAACAAAGGTATTTTATACCAATGTTCTTGTTTATAGTTCAAATTATGTCTTGGGAAGTGATATAATGCCCAAAACAAAGGTATTTTATACCAATGTTCTTGTTTATAGTTCAAATTATGTCTTGGGAAGTGATATAATGGCCAAAACAAAGGTATTTTATACCAATGTTCTTGTTTATAGTTCAAATTATGTCTTGGGAAGTGATATAATATGCCAAAACAAAGGTATTTTATACCAATGTTCTTGTTTATAGTTCAAATTATGTCTTGGGAAGTGATATAATGCCCAAAACAAAGGTATTTTATACCAATGTTCTTGTTTATAGTTCAAATTATGTCTTGGGAAGTGATATAATGGCCAAAACAAAGGTATTTTATACCAATGTTCTTGTTTATAGTTCAAATTATGTCTTGGGAAGTGATATAATGGCCAAAACAAAGGTATTTTATACCAATGTTCTTGTTTATAGTTCAAATTATGTCTTGGGAAGTGATATAATGGCCAAAACAAAGGTATTTTATACCAATGTTCTTGTTTATAGTTCAAATTATGTCTTGGGAAGTGATATAATGCCCAAAACAAAGGTATTTTATACCAATGTTCTTGTTTATAGTTCAAATTATGTCTTGGGAAGTGATATAATGGCCAAAACAAAGGTATTTTATACCAATGTTCTTGTTTATAGTTCAAATTATGTCTTGGGAAGTGATATAATGGCCAAAACAAAGGTATTTTATACCAATGTTCTTGTTTATAGTTCAAATTATGTCTTGGGAAGTGATATAATGGCCAAAACAAAGGTATTTTATACCAATGTTCTTGTTTATAGTTCAAATTATGTCTTGGGAAGTGATATAATGGCCAAAACAAAGGTATTTTATACCAATGTTCTTGTTTATAGTTCAAATTATGTCTTGGGAAGTGATATAATGCCCAAAACAAAGGTATTTTATACCAATGTTCTTGTTTATAGTTCAAATTATGTCTTGGGAAGTGATATAATGGCCAAAACAAAGGTATTTTATACCAATGTTCTTGTTTATAGTTCAAATTATGTCTTGGGAAGTGATATAATGGCCAAAACAAAGGTATTTTATACCAATGTTCTTGTTTATAGTTCAAATTATGTCTTGGGAAGTGATATAATGGCCAAAACAAAGGTATTTTATACCAATGTTCTTGTTTATAGTTCAAATTATGTCTTGGGAAGTGATATAATGGCCAAAACAAAGGTATTTTATACCAATGTTCTTGTTTATAGTTCAAATTATGTCTTGGGAAGTGATATAATGGCCAAAACAAAGGTATTTTATACCAATGTTCTTGTTTATAGTTCAAATTATGTCTTGGGAAGTGATATAATGCCCAAAACAAAGGTATTTTATACCAATGTTCTTGTTTATAGTTCAAATTATGTCTTGGGAAGTGATATAATGGCCAAAACAAAGGTATTTTATACCAATGTTCTTGTTTATAGTTCAAATTATGTCTTGGGAAGTGATATAATGGCCAAAACAAAGGTATTTTATACCAATGTTCTTGTTTATAGTTCAAATTATGTCTTGGGAAGTGATATAATGCCCAAAACAAAGGTATTTTATACCAATGTTCTTGTTTATAGTTCAAATTATGTCTTGGGAAGTGATATAATGGCCAAAACAAAGGTATTTTATACCAATGTTCTTGTTTATAGTTCAAATTATGTCTTGGGAAGTGATATAATGGCCAAAACAAAGGTATTTTATACCAATGTTCTTGTTTATAGTTCAAATTATGTCTTGGGAAGTGATATAATGGCCAAAACAAAGCTATTTTATACCAATGTTCTTGTTTATAGTTCAAATTATGTCTTGGGAAGTGATATAATGGCCAAAACAAAGCTATTTTATACCAATGGTCTTGTTTATAGTTCAAATTATGTCTTGGGAAGTGATATAATGGCCAAAACAAAGGTATTTTATACCAATGTTCTTGTTTATAGTTCAAATTATGTCTTGGGAAGTGATATAATGGCCAAAACAAAGGTATTTTATACCAATGTTCTTGTTTATAGTTCAAATTATGTCTTGGGAAGTGATATAATGGCCAAAACAAAGGTATTTTATACCAATGTTCTTGTTTATAGTTCAAATTATGTCTTGGGAAGTGATATAATGGCCAAAACAAAGCTATTTTATACCAATGTTCTTGTTTATAGTTCAAATTATGGCCTTGGAAGTGATAAATACTATTTTTTACCAGTTTTCTTGTATTCCTTCTCATATTATTTACAAGTACATACATACATACATAAAATTTTAAGACCGAGTGTTCCACACACCAGTGCAGTTTCAGTCTCTTGTCCTAATGGCGGCGTTCCAGGCAACCCTGTTAAGGGCTGCTTCACTTGTCAAGTTCTTGGAGTTCATAAGCATTCCTGGACACTCCCTCTGTTTTTCGTTATACAATTAAAATATCTGGATTGATTTTTGGATAGATCAAGCTTGGCAAGAAATCGTATAATATATAGTTTTGTAGTTGATGTATAGAAAACGATATTCATATATTCGTTTCCAGAGATAGACTTCGATAATTTGAAAAAGGTGAAGTCCTCGGGTATATATGAGTGGGTTAGAGACTATGACAGCCGAGTGTACATACAAGTAATTATTTATGCGAGGACTGTATGAAATCGAGAACACTTCCATAAGATCGCGTGTTAAAAGATTGAATAAAATATAGAATTTACGTGATTGAAGTACTTAAATTGGGTGATTGTTTTTAACCCTTTCAATATCGTGGTTTATTTTATTCCCGCTCACACTATACGATTTTAAGCAGTTTAGGAAGGACCTCTAGTAATCCAACTGGTGAAATATAATCTTTTGTTTTCCAAGGTGGTTAAGGGGAGGTATTTAGTTTGTTCCCTACTGTTTCATCAAGCTTAAAATTACACCCCCTAGACCCCCTTTCAAGATAAATTTGTACATTTTTCGGTAGAAAAATGTCCCGGCCGGAGCCCGGTTGCTCTTAAATTAGAGGCTCGCTATCGCTCGCCAGGAAAAAATCGACACCTTAACGGCACGGAAGGTCTTAAAATTGACAGAAATGGGGCAAAATGTCTTAAAATATCCAAACTACTAGGGCGAAGGTCTTAAAATCTCAAAAGCAATGGGGCTAAACATGAGGGAGAAAGGGGTCCAGAAAAAAATCACTCAAGTGGAAATCTCCCCTTAACATTACGTGTCTGTCCAAATTAACATAGGTGAGCAGTATGTTAGGGAGTTGAAGTGTGCTCACCAGACGGCCCACTTGTAACACACACACACACACACACACACACACACACACACACACACTGACCTACACAGTCCGTTGCCTCGTTAACCCTTTTCCAATTCCCTCATTTAATCTCTCCCAAGGATTTAACTCCCATTATTAGCCTCACCTGACCCTACCAGAACAGTTTTTGTATGTATGTTTGTTTGCATACGTGAGCGTTTATGTATACCGGTATGTGCTCACTTACTGCATGTTCTTATGTTCTTATATATGTATGTATATTTATGCGTATGTATGTGTGTACGCCAACGTCATCTGCCAACAATCCAACACCTGCAGTAGACACTGCAGCAGATGCTTCTGACGAACCTGAGCCGACATCAAACCAGGACAGCCGCCCTGTTCACCTTAGTCTCTCCCCCACTCCTCGTGCAAGAAGCCTGCTAGCACGAACAGTACCAACCCCTCGCCCCCGTTCTAACCACTCCTCTCCCCGACCTGTACGTAGAGTCCCGCCACCACAGGTTTCCGGATTTACACCAGTGAGGAACGGTGCACGGCCAACGCAGAAAAGGTCTCATCTACCAGTCACAATGTCAAACAGATTTGAGATATTGGTAGAGATGGAAGACGAACCAGAGGAGACCAGGCTCGTTGGGGATTCCATCCTACGAGGACAGGTCGAAGAGTTCTGCGACAGAGTCCCAAATCAACGAAAAAGATTTTGCATCCCAGGAGCTGGACTGGACGACATTGTGGAAGCCTTCGAAGATACCACAAAGGATGCAAATGAAAATACAGTACTCTTTTTGTCATCCATGTTGGTTCAAATGACGTCATGCGCACCAGATCCGAAGAGTTGATGGAGAAATATCGCAAGATGATCCAGCACTACAAAAACAAGTCAAGGAATATCATCATCTCAGGCATTCTCCCCAAGATCGACGCACCTGACAAATTCTACGACAAGGCCTTCAGCACAAATAGCCGACTAAAATATTTGTGTCTGAGGGAAGAAGTTGAATTCATCAACCTCTGGGACAACTTCTACAACCAGCCTACTCTGTTCCGCAAGGATGGCACTCATCTAAACCCTGTGGGTTCAGCACGCATGGGTCGTCTCCTACACGAAGCAGTCCGCAGCCATGGATCAAAAAACGCCATCCGAGAAGAAGCAGCAGTGACATAAATCATCCAACGCCAAGAAAAAAACAGAGGCAACCGAGGACCACCAGCGATAAGGACCGAAGACAGCGAGGACCGAGGACAGCCATGAACATAAATGTAGATCCGACAAGAACCAAAAATATTATTAAAGAGCGTTCCGTGAGTTCTAAAATAACAAATTTAAAGGTTTTCTATGCAAACGCTCGTAGCATACGCAATAAATTTTCAGATTTAGAGGAGCTAGTGTTTACAGAAAATTATGATGTGATTGGCATAACAGAATCTTGGCTCAATACAGAAGATAGAGACTTTTTAGCAGAGTATTCACTTCCCGGTTATGTAATGTTTGAGAAAATCCGAATAAATCGAAATGGAGGTGGCGTTTTACTTTATATCAAAGAAAGTCTTAACCCTACCCTCTTGTCAAAACCTCAAATTGTGAACGTCGACGCATCTTTTGTGCTAATAAAGAACAATAAAGGTACAAAAATAATACTTGCATTAATATACAGACCTCCAGTTCAATCAGTGCAAACTGACCGAGAAATTTACGAACAAATTGCAGATGTAAGTAACTCACAAGATACCGTAATTTTTGGCGACTTTAATTTACCTGTGACCAAGTGGGGCGATACTCTTACTTCACACTCCGGACATGACTTGTATACGAACTTGCAAGAGAGTTCGCTTTATCAATTTGTTCGAACGCCAACCCGTGGTAATAACGTTCTTGACATTGTACTTGCAACAAAAGAAGAATTAATAGAGAATTTGAATGTTGGTGATGAATTCAGTAACAGCGACCATCGTACGATAACTTTCACTTTAAAGTTTACTAGTAACGAACCAAATAGTAGCATCGAAAAAGTCCCTAATTTCAAGAAAGCAAACTTCCATAAACTTAGAGCTATGTTTAAAGAAACTGACTGGAGCTTTTTAATTCACAATAACGACATAAATACATCTTGGAAGTTATTCGAAGCCACTTACCTAAAAGCAGTGCAAGACTGCATACCATCGAAAATACGGCGTCCAGGCCATAATAATAAGCCCAAATGGTGGAATAAAGATATTTCAAACTGCCTGCTTGCTAAAAAATGTGCTAATGATAGATTAAAATCCTCACAAAATGACGAAGAACGGCTGAAATTTGTAGAGCTACGACGCAAAGCCAAAAAGTTAATTAAGCAAAGTAAAAAGACCCTAGAGTTACATATTGCGAATCAAAGTAAAACAAACCCGAAAGAATTCTATAGTTATATCAGAAAGAAAAAAGTAGTTACTTCAACTGTTGGACCGTTAGTCGATGAAAATGGAGAATACACCAAAGACGAAGTACAAATGAGTAATGCCCTCAATACCTTCTTTGCATCAGTTTTTACAACAGAAGACCTCAGTGATATCCCTACACCATCGCCGATTCAGATTGATAATTCAGATGTTCTAAGCAATATCACCGTTACAGAGAGAGAAGTATTGAATTGTTTAGACAAACTCAAGGTAAATAAAACGCCTGGACCTGATAAAATCTCGCCTAGAGTTCTAAAGGAAGCTAAGGATGAGCTCTCCAAACCACTGACATTACTATTCAATAAATCCTTGCAGTCTGGAACTATGCCCGATCAGTGGAAGCTAGCCAACGTAACACCGATATTCAAAAAAGGCAGCAAATCCCTACCCAGTAACTATCGTCCAATTAGCTTAACCTCAGTTGTATGTAAAATGCTAGAAACGGTCATACGAGACAAACTCGTAAATCACTTGGAGGAAAATAGCATACTTAAAGATACTCAACACGGCTTTCGTAAAAAACGTTCCTGTTTAACAAACCTCTTAGACTTCTTCCACGATATCCTCAACCTCTACGATGAGAGTAAAGCTGTAGATATTATATACCTTGATTTTCAAAAGGCCTTTGACAAAGTTCCCCACAAACGTTTACTGCTAAAACTAAAAGCGCATGGAATACAAGACGGTGTGTTGAAATGGATAGAAAATTGGCTCAGCGACAGAAAGCAAAGAGTAGTCATAAACGGTAAGGCATCTAAATGGACCAATGTAAGTAGCGGGGTACCCCAGGGATCGGTACTAGGACCAATTATCTTTCTAATTTACATCAACGACATAGATGAGGGTCTCACCTGTACAATCTCAAAATTTGCTGACGATACAAAAATTGCAAATAGCGTACTCTCAAAAGAACAAGTTGACGATATGCAACACAATCTAGATAAATTGTCATGTTGGGCCCAAATTTGGCAAATGAGTTTCAATGCGGATAAATGTAAAGTACTACATATTGGATACCTAAATGAGAAAGCAAACTATTCGATGAATGGCACTCAGCTTAAGAATGTAAACAGAGAAACCGATCTGGGAGTAACAATATCGAGTAACCTAAAACCGAGTCAACAATGTTCAGAAGTTGTTAAGAAGGCAAACAAAATAATTGGCTTTATAGGCAGGTCATTTGAGCATAAATCCAAAGAAGTTATCCTAACCCTTTACAATTCCTTAGTCCGCCCTCTTCTGGAATACTGCGTTCAATCCTGGTGCCCTTATTACCAAAAAGATATAAACAAGCTAGAACGAGTTCAACGTAGAGTTACCAAAATGATACCTAGCCTAAAGAACAAACCATACGAAGAGCGTCTTAGAGAATTAAATCTATTTCCTTTAACCCAGCGCAGATTAAGAGGTGACTTAATTCAAGTAAGTTGGAATATAGAAAAAAAAAAAAAAAAAAAAAAAAAAAAAAAAAATAAAATAAAGTGTTCAAAATCATCAAAGGCATCGACAATATGAACTGTAGTAAGTACTTCACTATCGACCAAGCTAATTACACGCGGGGAAACGGTTGCAAAATTATTGGTAAATCTTTTAACTCACACGAATCTAAGAATTTCTTCTTCAATCGAGTTGTCAACTTGTGGAATGGGCTTCCCCCGAAACGTTATAGACTGCATCACCGTTGATTCATTTAAACTCCGCCTAGACAAATATCTCGCATCAAACCCGCGACTGACTGCGTTTGTAAATGAATAACTTTATTTTTATCCCCCCCTCAGTTACTAACCCATCTGTCCCCTACTAGCTTCCTAATCCTGCCACGGACATTAGTTCCAGGGCAGTAATTCGCTTTCCAATGTTCCCTTACCCACTCTAAACCACTGTTTGGACACTTGATCCTCAGTGTTTTGGAGGACAAGTAACCTAGAAGGGTCACTAGATCTGTTGTTGCTTGATTTCCTTTGTACTCCTTTGTATGTGTATATATGTATGTTCTGTACACTTCGCATATAAGTTCGATAAAACATCTACACTATTGGGAGCGTTTAAGAGCACTGAATCTGTACTCACTGGAACGTAGAAGAGAACGTTACCTAATAATATACACATGGAAAATCGCAGAGGGTTTAGTACCAAACCTACATACTCCGATAGTCATGAAATTCAGTGATAGGAGAGGCTGGGAATGCGAAATCCCCCGGATGAATAACAGGGGTGCTATGGGCTCTCTGCGAGAGGGCTGGTTATCACACGTCTCTTCAACAAACTCCCACGGCGAGTAAGAGACATGAGGGACATCTCGTTAGACAACTTCAAGAGAGCCCTAGATGTCGAACTGCAAAAAGTGCCAGACGAGCCCATCCTCGCAAGGGAGCGAGCTGTCGCTTCAAACAGTCTACTGCACCAAATCACCACCCATAACGAGGGGCGTCGCGCTCCTTGGTGCCGCTAGAGGAGCGGCGAACACATCCAAAGGTATCCAAAGGTAAGGTATATATATAAGTAAAATAAATGCGTATATGTGCTGTATATCACTAAAGCCGGTATCACACGAACGCTTTTTCACTCAACATTTATACTCAACACTGGTCTGGCAGCTTATGAGGTCAACATATAAAATATTTAGGTTGCCTAAATTCATCTATCATTAGTCTAGTTTCCGATACCAGTGCAAAATATTCCAGAAATGTCGCCAGAAATGTTATGATCATCGAATGTTGACTATAAAAGCTCTCGTGTGATACCGGCTTTACTCTCATGGTTAATTTATGATCATTTGTATTTTACACCTGCATCATTATTGTTGTTTTGTTGTTTTTTGTTTTAAAGTATATTATACCGACACATTGTAAACTGAGCTTACCATTATACTGACACATTGTAAACTGAGCTTACCATTATACTGACACATTGTAAACTGAGCTTACCATTATACCGACACATTGTAAACTGAGCTTACCATTATACTGACACATTGTAAACTAAGCTTACCATTATACTGACACATTGTAAACTAAGCTTACCATTATACTGACACATTGTAAACTAAGCTTACCATTATACTGACACATTGTAAACTGAGCTTACCATTATACTGACACATTGTAAACTAAGCTTACCATTATACTGACACATTGTAAACTAAGCTTACCATTATACTGACACATTGTAAACTGAGCTTACCATTATACTGACACATTGTAAACTAAGCTTACCATTATACTGACACATTGTAAACTAAGCTTACCATTATACTGACACATTGTAAACTGAGCTTACCATTATACCGACACATTGTAAACTGAGCTTACCATTATACTGACACATTGTAAACTAAGCTTACCATTATACTGACACATTGTAAACTGAGCTTACCATTATACCGACACATTGTAAACTGAGCTTACCATTATACTGACACATTGTAAACTGAGCTTACCATTATACTGACACATTGTAAACTAAGCTTACCATTATACTGACACATTGTAAACTAAGCTTACCATTATACTGACACATTGTAAACTAAGCTTACCATTATACTGACACATTGTAAACTAAGCTTACCATTATACTGACACATTGTAAACTAAGCTTACCATTATACTGACACATTGTAAACTAAGCTTACCATTATACTGACACATTGTAAACTGAGCTTACCATTATACTGACACATTGTAAACTAAGCTTACCATTATACTGACACATTGTAAACTAAGCTTACCATTATACTGACACATTGTAAACTAAGCTTACCATTATACTGACACATTGTAAACTAAGCTTACCATTATACTGACACATTGTAAACTAAGCTTACCATTATACTGACACATTGTAAACTAAGCTTACCATTATACTGACACATTGTAAACTGAGCTTACCATTATACTGACACATTGTAAACTGAGCTTACCATTATACTGACACATTGTAAACTAAGCTTACCATTATACTGACACATTGTAAACTAAGCTTACCATTATACTGACACATTGTAAACTAAGCTTACCATTATACTGACACATTGTAAACTAAGCTTACCATTATACTGACACATTGTAAACTAAGCTTACCATTATACTGACACATTGTAAACTAAGCTTACCATTATACTGACACATTGTAAACTAAGCTTACCATTATACTGACACATTGTAAACTAAGCTTACCATCTTCATATCTGTACATCTCATGTTCATCCACTAAATTGTAAATGTGTATTTTCAGCTCATGAGGCTGCCATTCTTTAATAAACCGTTTATTATTATTATTATTATTATTATTATTATTATTATTATTATTATTACACACACACACACACACACACACACACACACACACACACACACACACTACGAGCCCCACACACCCTTCAAACTAAATGTATACATTTTTCTGTAGGAAATATACAGGCCGTAGGTCGGTTTCCCGTAATCTGCTGGCTCGCTATTGCTCCCCCAGAGTAATATTCGCACCTGAATGGGGTAAAATGTCTAATAATCGCCAAATTAATGATAACAAACGTTTTTAATTCGTCAAACCAATAGGACTAAACAGGGGTGGTCTATGTAAAACACCGCCCCCGGATTCTACAGGGTTAAGGGGAGGTTTTTAGTTTGGTCTCTGGATATCCATCAAGCTTAAGATTACACCCCCTTGAGCCCCTTTCAAGATAAATTTGTACATTTTTCGGTAGAAAAATGTCCCGGCTGAAAGCCGGTTCCTCTTAAATTACAGGCTCGCTATCGCTCACCAGGATAAAATCGACACCTAAATGGCACGAAAGGTCTTAAAATTGACAGAAATGGGTTGAAAGTTCTTAAAATCGTCAAAATAATGGGGCGAATGTTTTAAAATTAGAGAAGCAATGGGGCTAAACATGAGGAAGAAAGGAGTCAAGAAAAAAAAATCCCTCAGGTGGAAATCTCCCCTTAAGTCCATTGGATTACCAGTCCAGTGGCAAGACCACTCTGCAACCCCCCCCCCCCCCCCCCTGCTAAAGGTCCTTCCTAAGCTGGATAGAATAACCTACTAACTGCCAGTATATAAGGAAAGGTACGTCACCGGTACAGAAGGGGTTAACCGGGTAGGCTATACTACTGCTAATACTGTATACTTAAGGGGAGATGGGTCGCTATATTACTGCTAATACTGTATACTTAAGGGGAGATGGGTCGCTATATTACTGCTAATACTGTATACTTAAGGGGAGATGGGTCGCTATATTACTGCTAATACTGTATACTTAAGGGGAGATGGGTCGCTATATTACTGCTAATACTGTATACTTAAGGGGAGATGGGTCGCTTTTCTGGTCCCTCCTTCTTCCTCATGTTTAGCCCCACCAGTTTTCAGATTTTATGACGTTCGGCCCATTAGTTTGGCGATGTTAAGACCTTTCACGAATTTCTTTGTCAATATTAATATTGTTCGTGTCTTATACTGTAGGTGTCGATCTTTTCCTGGGGAGCGATAACGAACCTGTAATATAAGATGAACCGGCCTTTGGCCGGTTTCGCCGGGACATTTTTCTACCGAAAAATATATAAATTTATCTTGAAAGGGGTTTTAAGCTTGATGTAGGTCTAGGGAACAAACTAAAAACCTCCCCTTAAAAACCTTTCGTCCCATTTATATATCAATATAAAGAGTTTTCGTGTCATTTAGGTGTTGATTTTTCCTGGCGAGCGATAGCAAGCTTGTAATTTTAAGAGAGACCGGCCTTCGGCCGGGACATTCTTCTATCGAAAAAATTACAAATTTATCTTGATGGGAAGTCTAGGGAGTGTTTTTTAAAAGTTTGGTGAAGGTCTGGGGAGGAAAACAACATGAAAAAAGAAAAAGGAGGATATATATATATATATATATATATATATATATATATGAGGTAATAATCCGCCCATCCCCCCCTTAAGTGGTTCCTGGTGTATAATTTTATCAAAATGGTTCAGTGGAATTTAAATATTAAATTGAAGTGTCTCGGTAAGAACATTCGGAGTCTCGAGTTAGTACAGTTTGGCACGAGCGCATATTCGAGCAATTTTTACGGGCAATTGACCACATGCGAATTTAAGGCTATGAGGAAGTTGGAGCTGTAAAGATCGTTGTTAAACCGAAATGCAATAATATTTTAGGTTTCTGGTTGATAGAAAGTATGTTTAATTTGGTTAGCTGAATTTATTGATACACTTAAACCGTTTTATAGTCGTTAATTCTGCTAAATATCGATGTCTACAGCTCCAACTTCCTTATAGCCTGAAACTCGCAAGTCTTCAAAATTTAAGTTATATCAGAAATCAGCCACCTTCCATAATCTACCTTCAGTCTAGTTGCCAATCCCAATGTGAAACAGCTTTAAGGGGGGGTCACCGGCTTTGTTTTAAATCTTTCTCTCCTGTTCTCTCTTTCTCTGGCTTGTATCCATTTGGCCCCATTCAGCCAACTGTTTTAGGACGTTTATCCCAATACAGGTGTCGATATTTTCATGGCGAGCGATAGCGAGCCAGCATTGTATTGAGAAATCCGGCTTCGCCGGAGAAATTTTTCTATCGAAAAATGTACAAATTTAGCTTGCTGTCAAAACAAAAAAATATATATACTGGCTCGCTATTGCTCGCCAGGAAAATATTGACACCTGGATGGGGGTAAACGTCTTAAAACAGTAGGCTGAATGGGGCCGAATGGATACAAGCCAAAGAGAGAGGGAGAGAAAGAGAAAACAAGCGAGGTGGGCTCCCTTAAGATGGTACGAGAAAAAACCAGTACGAGAAAAAACCAGTACGAGAAAAAACCAGTACGAGAAAAAACTAGTCGGAGAAAAAACCAGTCCGAGAAAAAACCAGTACGAGAAAAAACCAGTACGAGAAAAAACCAGTACGAGAAAAAACCAGTCAGAGAAAAAACCAGTCAGAGAAAAAAACAGTACGAGAAAAAACCAGTACGAGAAAAAACCAGTAAGAGACAAAACCAGTAAGAGAAAAAACCAGTACGAGAAAAAAACAGTACGAGAAAAAACCAGTACGAGAAAAAAACAATACGAGAAAAAACCAATACGAGAAAAAACCAGTACGAGAAAAAACCTGCTCATCGAAAATTGACGGAAAAATCACTCGTGTGACACCGTTTTTTTGTTTAGTGTAGTTTGGCACACACTCGCACGAACATGTACAGTCACTTTTAAAAATTCATGGACCACCTTATGTTTTTCTTTATGCAATTATAAATATCTGGGTTGATTTTTGATTTTTTGGATAGAACTTGCTCTTCAGTGGATAGTTTATATATTGTTTTAGCTGATATATACACAATTATATTTATAAATTCGTTTCAGAGATATACTTCCGTAAATAGAAATAGGTGAGGTTAACGTGTTTTTATGAGTGAATGTACACGGACACACGCACATACGAACTCACACCTACACGCACACACATTCACTCACTAACTACCTCGCACGAACGCAAATACACACACTCACACACACTCATTCACACATTGATGCCTTGACAAACACACTCACTCCATTTTCACACATACAACACATAAACACACACTCACACAACACAAAACACACTCACACGCACACCACACACACCCTCTCATAAGAACGTACACAAACAATAACACATACACCAAACTGTAACGCACACAATACATCAAGTGCTTAAAAACGTACATAGCTCGACCTTGGTATATTGATAGTGATTAACCCTTTAATATTTGTGTACACCTTTATTTTCATCTTTTGAATTGGTTTATCACTACCTATTTATCTTTAATTAAAAGGTTTAATTATGGACACTTTAATTACCCTTTCCTTACCTTCTATAAACTCGTATATTATAAAGAACACACACACACACACACACAAACAGCTCTTATAAGACCTCATGCTTTGGTCTTTATTTTAAGATATTATAAGTTAGAGTTAAGCTACAACTGTTCCTCTGTAAATTTTCAGCCTACGGCTGAAATTATCAATAAACCGTTTATTATTATTATTATTATTATTATTATTATTATTATTATTATTATATATATATATATATATATATATATATATATATACTGTATATATATATATATATATTATATATTCACGTATAGAAATATGCTGTATACTAGGAAATTCTATCTATCTATCTATTGCCTGACGCCGTGATCCCCGAAGGGGTGGCCACGAACGAACCGCCCCCATGCACCTCTGTCCCCAGTCAGTCGACGCCCCTCCCCCCAACCAGCACCGCCTTCATTCATGTAGTTCCTCACTCCATCCTTCCACCTCATATTCGGTCTACCTCTCCCCCTCTGTCCCTCCACCTCGCTCTCGTACACCCTCTTAGTCATTCTCTCGCTTTCCATACGTTCCATATGGCCGAACCATCTCAAGTTGTTCCTTTTCACACTTTCCAGCACATCTACCTCCACACCACACCTCCTTCTTACTTCCTCATTAGTCTGTCTATCCCTCCATGTAATTCCGCACGCACTCCTTAAGTAATTCATTTCCACTGCTCTCACTCTTGGTCTGAGTCTCTCAACCAACGTCCATGCTTCGCTTCCGTAAGTCAGTGTCGGGATTACCACACTGTCATGCAAGGACTTCTTCACTTCCATACTGACCACCCTATTTCTTGTTACTGCTTTTAGCGTTCCTACAACCCTCTTCCCCTGTTGTACCCTCTCCCGCACCTCTTCATCCATAGTCCCATCTTTACTCAACACACTGCCCAGATACTTAAAAGAGTTGACGATCTCCATAGCCTGACCGTTCAGCTTCACCTCACACTCTGACTTCACCCCTTTCGAAGACCATAACCTTGCTCTTCCCCGTATTTACCTTCAAATTCCGTTTTTCGCACACTGTTCCAAACTCATTTACCAGACCCTGCAACTCCCATTCATTATCACTCATCAGAACTGTATCATCCGCAAACAGCAGTATAGGTAGCTTCCACTCAATTCCCTCCCTTTTCAGCGATACACCAACATCCACTGCTCTTGATAGTATTTCTTTCATAACTCCATCCATATATACAGTAAACAACCACGGGGACATCACACACCCCTGTTTCAAACCAACATTCATGTCAAAGAACTCGCTCTGCTCACTCTCCACACGTACTGCCGCCTTTGCACCCTCATACATGCTCTTCACTGCTTTCAGCAACTTGCCCTCTACTCCGTATATTCTAAGTACTTTCCACAAACCTTCTCTATCCACTCTGTCATAGGCCTTCTCCAAGTCCATAAAGGCAACATACACCTTTTGTTTCTTCTCCAGATACTTCTCCACAACACAATTCAGGGTAAAAATCTGATCTACACATCCTCTTCCCTTCCTAAAGCCTCCCTGCTCGTCGCCTATCCATTTCTCCGTTCTCACTCTCACTCTCTCAATCACTACCCTACTGTATACCTTCCCTACTACGCTTAGAAGACATATTCCTCGGTGGTTACCACACACTCCTCTTTCCCCTTTGCCCTTATATAGGGGGACTATTATGCCAGTCTTCCAGTCATCGGGTGCACTCCCCTTCTCCCATGCTAGTTTGCACATTTTCCATACCCATTCTATCACTATCTCACCACCATACCTCAACATTTCCCCACACACTCCATCTGTTCGTGGTGCTTTCCCCAACTTCACTCTTTTCATGGCTTCCCACACTTCTGACCTCCTGATCCCCACCTCCTCCTCCACTACTTCTCTTCTTCTCCCTCCCATACCATATCCAGCTATGTTTGCTGGCTCTTCATTCCTTTCATTTAGCAACTCACTGAAGTACTCCCTCCATCTTTCGACTCTCTCTTGCTTCTCGGCTAGCATTCTCCCATTCTTATCTTTCACACCCTTACTGTTTCCCTTGCTACCTTCCCTAACTTTCTTGACTTCTTTCCAGAACAGTTTCTTACTCTCCCTCCATTTTACACTCAGATTCCTTCCAAATTCCTCATCTACTCTTCTCTTACTTTCCTTCACTACTCTCTTCACCACCCTCTTACTCTCCACGTACCTCGCTCGTTTCTGTCTCTCGGAATCTTCATTCCCTCTACTACCCAACCACTCTCTATATGCTTTCTTCTTTTCTTCCACAGCTATTCTTACCTCTTCTGTCCACCATGCTGTACCTTTCACTCCCCTCCCTCTTCTCCTCACTCCACACACCTCCTCACATGCTGCACAGATCTCATCCTTAAACACCTTGCTCATCTCCTCCACTTCCTCCATAGCTTCCAGGTCGAACCCACCTAGTCGTCTTTCCACTGCTCTCCTGTACTCCTCCCTGACTTCCTCCTCCTGCAACCTCTCCACCCTCCTCACCATTCCACCCTCCTCTCGCCTCCCTCCCGCTCTCCTCACCCACTTCTTTTGTATCCTAACCTTAGCTACCACTACATAATGATCAGACAGACCCCCTCCAATACCCCGATACACCCTAGCATCCATCACAGATTTCTTCATTCGTTCATCCACACATACATAATCAATCAATGACTTTCGTTCCACCACTGTCTTATCCTTCATCGTCAACATCCGTTTCCACGTGTACCTGTGGATCATTCTGTGTCGGAAGAAGGTGTTGGCTATCCACAGCCTCCTCCCCACACATACGTCCACAAGTGCACTACCATTCCCATTCACCTCTGATGGTACCCCCCACCCTCCCACCACTCCCTCAACTTTCCTATCACCCACCTTGCCATTCATATCTCCAATCAGAAATATTCTTTCGTTCTTGTCAAACTTCTCCAGGCACGCCTCCACATTCATCCAGAACTCCTCTTTCTTTCTTTCAAGTATATCCTCTGTCGGGGCATACACGCATACAATCACCCACGTTTGTATTCCTACTTTCATTCTCACCCACACAATCCTTGAACCCACAGACCCATACTCTCTTACACATTCCTTCCATTTGCTACTTACAAACAAACATGCACCTTCTCTCGCTGTTCCTTCACTCACTCCAGCACACACACCCATTCCACACTCCCACTCCTCACATCTGAACCTTTCCATTTGGTCTCTGTCATTCCACATACATCCAGCCTGGCATTCACTAACACTTCCAGAACCTCTCTCTCTTTTGTGCCATCATTCATGCCACTAACATTCCATGTAGCCATTCTCAGAATGTCCGAAGGCATGTCCTTAGTCGGTCGTGGTTCGTCAACGTTGGTTCCGTCCGCATCCGAGGCTGTTCGTTCGTTTTTTTTTGCTTAGATATTTTTTCCGGGTGGGGGTCGCAAGCCCACCGACCCAACCTCTTTAGTCGCCTCTTACGACACGCAGAAGGCACGTGGGGCATATTCTATTCCCTAACCCCCAGGGGGAGGAAATTAACGCTCTATATTTGAGGACGCGTTGAAACTGTATTATGTTAAATATTAGACGGTGTATTCAGTTTAGGAAGGCCCTCTACGAATTAAAAGGGTAAAGTCCATCTCAATTAATCCTCCGACTCCCACCACACCTTCCTAAGCTGCATAAAATCATCTACTAATAACCAGAATAAAATTAAGAAAGGCGTCCATGTATCTTGAAAGGGTTAAGGGGAGGTTTTTAGTTTGTTCCCTAGACCTCCATCAAACTTAAAAGTACACCCCCTAGACCCCCTTTCAAGATAAATTTGTACATTTTTCGGTAGAAACATTTCCTGGTCGAAAGCCCCGAAGGCCGATTCCTCTTAAATTACAGGTTCGCTATCGCTTGCCACGATAAAATAGACACCTAATTGGCACGAAAAGGTCTTAAAAGTGATTGAAATGGGGAGAAAATTCTTAAAATCGTCGAACTAATGAGGCGAACGTCTTAAAATCTGAAAACAATTGGGCTTAACATGAGGGAGAAAGGGGTCCAGAAAAAATATCCCTGGAGTGGAAATCTCCCCTTAAGTGCAGTGGTGGCCTGGGTGATAGTGTTGCTGTGCTGTTATTATTGCTCGCGACTGTACATTCAAGGGTTTATATTGTGGCCTTATCCGAATCCGTGAACTGCTTAAATGAACCTACGTAATTAGTATGATAGGTAAAGGTAGCTCTCTAAACCAAGAGTGAACCCATTTTCCCAGTCTTTCTTCTATTCAAGTTGTCTTTCCCTCCTCCGTGTGTCCAGACATTTTGACCCTAACGTACTGTACCTTGAATTCCGATCTCTATCACACCTTTACCTTTGGCGGGACACTTGCTAAAGGCAACTTTGCCTTTTGTTTCCTCCATACATATAGGAAAAAATGACGTGTATTCGATTCATATCGGGATAGCTTCGAAAACTTAAGGGAGCCCACCTCGCTTTGTTTCTCTTTCTCTCCCTCTCTTTTAGGCTTGTATCCATTCGGCCCCATTCAGCCTACTGTATTAAGACGTTTACCCCCACCCAGGTGTCAATATTTTTCTGGTGAGCGGTAGCGAGCCAGCATATATATATATTTTTTTGTTTTGACAGCAAGCTAAATTTGTAAATTTTTCGATAGAAAACTGTCTCCGGCGAAGCCGGATTTCTCCATACAATGCTGGCTCGTTATCGCTCGCCAGGAAGAAATCGACACTTGGATGGGGTTATCATCTTAAAACAGTTGGCTGAATGGGGCCGAATGGATACAAGCCAGGGAAAGAGAGACACGGAGAGCAAGATATTAAACAAGACGGTGACCCCCCTTAAGGCCACGGTTTACGTCCTAGAGTGTTCACTTCCAGTATCCTTAACCCGTTCAGTACTGGTGACTTCCTTTGCATTATATTATGGTAACTATTAGACGGTTTTATTCAGGTTAGAAAGGACGTGTACACATTAAAAGGTTGCAGACCATTTCAATGAATCCGTTTAGCCGCTATATATCCTTCTTGAGCTTCATAAAGTCGTCTAAATGTAGCGGACATCAAATATAAAAAGACATAACAGGTACTGAAAGGGTTAATATAAACGTGCAATCATAATTAACCGAACATATTCCTCGATAACCAGAAATAATGGTGTCTAGAATTGACCGCATTGGCAACTCTCAGGGAGTCACGTGGTCCGGCAGGCGGCAGGAGGCAGGACTCCCACAATCCCTCAGTCCACCACCAGTATTGCCAATGTTGCTACTTTACCGCTAGAGGTATTTACTTGGATCTAGCGGGCACTCTTACTACATGGCTATCCCAAATCTTGTCAGGCACCATTATTTAAATTTGAAATCCTTGCTGTTTCTAGTTGTTTGATCATGGATGACGTCGTTGAGCAAATGTAAGCCTTTGGTTTGGCCTCGATAAACACCTGTGCCTTGTTTTAAGACATTTGCCACATGTCTCGAACACAGTATCTGTTTCTGAATGCGCCAATTATTCGCAACTAAGGACGTAAATTCAAGATAGGCTATATATATTCTGGAGATGCAGTTTGAGCGACATCGATATTTTTTTTTTCTAGCGATATTCTTGATACGAGACATTTAGTAGCGATATTCTAGAGACTGCCATAGACTAATTTATTTTTAATGATATCAATGGGCACTGACAATAATTGAATTATCATTAAAGTCAATATATAGCCCATATCTAATGATCAATCAAGCGAATCGTACAATCAAGTATCTCTGAAGGCGCCTATTCAACTAGCGACATTCCTGCTTTTTATTATATCTAGCGATTTTTAATGACGAATCTAGCGGCATTATGTGATTTATAATTGGTAACTCCGCCCCTCCGTCTCACACGTTCGAGTTTTCTTCCCAGGTGTGAGTGTGTGCTTCGGTTCCTCGTGTGTGTGTTGGCGTCTCTTGGTGTGTGAGGCCCTGGGAATATACGGTAGGAGGCGCTGACGAAGGAGGAAGGAAGGGGAGGAGGTACTGAAGTCGAGGAGGAGGACGTAGGGTGAGTGTGATCCTCCTGTTTGGTTCTTTTTAGTGTTTTACGTCCGCCATGCCGTCAATGGCTTCAACGTTGGTAGTTCGCCTCCCTTCCCTCCTTCCCCCCCCCCCCCCCCCACTCCTTCCTCCTCCCACCCCCGCTCTGTCCCCCTCTCCACCTATCCTTCCTCCACCTCCCAACAATGCGCTATCCCCCTCCCTCCTCTCCTTCCCTCTCTCCCCCTCCACCTTGCCTATCGCATTGCGTTTTGCCCCCCTCCCTTGGCCCGTTTCTTGCTGTTTAGCCTGTCAACAATGCATGTAGCCTACACTTTACATTAACAAATACAATGCCTTAATTATATCCCCTGCATTTTCTCCCGTCCCGCCCAGCTTCCCTTCTTGGCCGAAAAGCTGTTCCACTCTCCATCCCAACCTCTGTTCAGCCCACCTCCCTTCCCACCACCTCCCTTCCTCCCTACCCACCACTTTTCCTTCCCCCACACCGGTCTCCCTCCATCCTCCCCACCCTTCCCTCCCTCCCACCACTCCATCTATCCCTCCTCAGAGTAGTTTAATTAATATTCAGTATATGGGTCGTTAAATATGTTATGCTGGAGTGTTCTTCAATCAATAAGGGTGACTTATATTGCTGTTTTGGGACAAATTGGATTTTCGGTCACGTATGGGATATAATGTTCTAAATGTGTACTATAGCTTTGTATTAGAGTATTTCGGTCACGTATGGGATATAATGTTCTAAATGTGTACTATAGCTTTGTATTAGAGTATTTCGGTCACGTATGGGATATAATGTTCTAAATGTGTACTATAGCTTTGTATTAGAGTATTTCGGTCACGTATGGGATATAATGTTCTAAATGTGTACTATAGCTTTGTATTAGAGTATTTCGGTCACGTATGGGATATAATGTTCTAAATGTGTACTATAGCTTTGTATTAGAGTATTTCGGTCACGTATGGGATATAATGTTCTAAATGTGTACTATAGCTTTGTATTAGAGTATTTCGGTCACGTATGGGATATAATGTTCTAAATGTGTACTATAGCTTTGTATTAGAGTATTTCGGTCACGTATGGGATATAATGTTCTAAATGTGTACTATAGCTTTGTATTAGAGTATTTCGGTCACGTATGGGATATAATGTTCTAAATGTGTACTATAGCTTTGTATTAGAGTATTTCGGTCACGTATGGGATATAATGTTCTAAATGTGTACTATAGCTTTGTATTAGAGTATTTCGGTCACGTATGGGATATAATGTTCTAAATGTGTACTATAGCTTTGTCGTAGATTATTAGTCACCACCGCAATATACTGTATGTCTTTACCGCTGCATATTAAATTATTTTTCCTTAGACCTTTTGAGTTAAATAAGGGTGGAAGGAAAAATGGCGGCCATCTTGGATTAGCTGAGAATAATATTTTTCTCTTTTTTACCGTATTTTTAGTATTTTGTCATTTTCTATATCAATGCTAACCCAGCAGGGGTCTGGGGGCAGCAGCCCCCATCTTAGGTTAGGTTGTTAGGTTAGGGTATAGTGACAAATATAGTTTTAGGGGGCATGTTTTCATATTGCAAAATAATGGGTAAAAATGAATTTGCATAGGAAAAAACACCTGAAAACACACTAATCAATGAAGGAACTGATGAGAGAAAGTATTATAATACAAAAAACATACGGTACGTTACCGAAAACCCAATTTGACCCGAAAACCACTTAATACACCCCAACACTCGTATAGCCCCCTCCATCTGTAATAAGTCTCAACTCATTCCATTCTCTCTCTCTCTCTCTCTCTCAGCCATGTTCTACACACACACACACACACACTTCTCTTTACACGCTTGGCTACTCCCGTCAGTCACTTCCATCTTAGGCAAGTTAGGTGTAGGCTATTCACACGTATAACACACACACACATACACACTTAAATCACACATGCACACTTAAATCACACACGCACACTTAAATCACACACGCACACACACTTAGATCACACATACGCATACACACGCGCACACACACACATACACTCAGATCACACACACACACACACACACATACATACACTCAGATCACACACACACACACACACACACACATATTACATATACCGGGTACTGTATATTCTCACTGCTATTTACAGTATTGGTAGGCCTACTGTACATGTTGACATATGTACCTGACCACTCGCACTAGTACCGGTAAGTCTAGATACAGTACTATTATATACTGTACTGTACACATAATTATACACATTGTGCGTGTGCTGCCACACATTGAGGCACACATACAGTAGATATTCTCACTCATGCATACATGCTCACATACAGTACTGTATGTATACCCGCGCCAGTAGGTCTATTAGGCCTATATATGCAGTTATTTCAAACTAGCTGCACACCCCGAATATGGAAATATTTCTCTATGAACATATTTCGTTAGTTGTTAAAAATATAAGAGTATAGGCCTATATTTATTTTCAAATCCATCAGTAGCCTTCGTCACATAGCCTACTGGTAATTATAATGGGAAGATTATTGACAATAATTCGCTACCGGTATTCTACGAGTGTTTGTGAATTGAAGAATACATACCTGAAGCGTTGTCATTACCGGTACTCAGTAAAACACACCCCATATGTTTTGTTTTCGTTTCCGTTCCATTGTCTGTTGTAAACAAGATAGCCTATCTCACAAAGTTATGAACCTACTTTCACGAAATTTGTTGAGCAGTTAGGATATCCGCCAAGGAAGTAGTGGTTCAATAACTACTAACTTCAATGTAAGAGGCAATCCAGATCATATCCTGAAACCCAGATCACTGTAGTTGATGTAGGTACCGGTACCTACTGTTGGAGTACCGGTATATATTTAGGATCTACATCCCATCCATATGGTATAGAGTTGAGAAACCTGTGTGGTACTTCCACTGGCATCTGTTTATACCTCCCCAGCCGCGCTCCTCCCTATAGTCTTCCTGTCTTTATTTATTTACCGTATTTAACCCCTTGAAGCTCTGGCGCGTTTTAGCAGTTTATTTTGGCTACCATTAGACGATTTTATGCAGCTTAGGAAGGATCTGTGGGTATTAAACGGGTAAAGGCTATCTCAATCAACCCTCTGACTTCCATATACCCTTCATTTTCTAAAACTATCAATCAATAAAAAACAAAATATGAATCAAATCAATCAAATCAATCAAATCAATCAAATCAATCAAATCAATCAATCAAATAATATCGTCTAATAATTACCAGAAAATAGAAAAGAAATGCGTTTTGTAGCTTGAAAGGGTTAATATTATTCTAGTTTCCTCCCTAGGCCTCGGGGGGGTTATTATGGTATTTTGTTGTATTATTATCCAGGGTTTTAATTGTGTTAGACATTTTCCAACAATGTGTATTTAGTTAACCCCTAGACTTGGAAAAACGCCTCTCCAAATCACCTTCAAACTAAAAAACGTTCCCCAGACCCCCGTCAAGCTAAATATGTACATTTTTCGGTAGAAAACTGTCCTGGCCAAAGGCCGGTTTCTCCCAAATTGCCGGCTCGCTTTCGCTCGCCCAGGAAAAATCGACACCTTATTGGGTTGAAGCATCATATAATCGCCAAACTATTGAGGTGAAATGTCTTAAAATATCCAAGCTAATGGAGTAAATCATGGAGGATCCAAATTGACCCGCCCTGCACCTATTAGGGTTAACCCATTCAGTACCAGGGACGTCCTTTTTATCATGTTCTGACAGCTAGGGTATGTGACGATGTTATTCAGCTTAGGAAGGACGTCTAGCAATATTAAGGCTTCAGACTATCTCAACCAACCCTTTTAACCCCTTCTGTACCGGCGACGTCTTTTTAATTATATTCTAGCTATATTGAGACAATGTTATGCAGCTAGAGAAGGATGTGTGGTCGCAAAAAGGGTTAAGTAAGATAGTTCCAAGCCTTTTAATAAAATCGTCTAATAATAGCCAGAATAAATGTAAATATACGTTGCGGTACAGAAGGGGTTAACTATACCACAGATCATTTTTAAGCTGAAAAATATGGTCTAAATATAGGTAGAATGAAGTACATCACACGTCGCTGGTATTCAAAGGGTTAAAGTACACTCGGATACCATAGTTTCTAGCCCACTCATAAGAATTCCTGGACCCCATATGTTTGTATTTATGCAATTATAACTATCTGGATTGATTTATTGATATAACTTGTTTTTCAATAAATGGTACCGGTAGCCTATACCGTATAATTATATAGTTTAGTACCGTTTTTTTTTTTTTTTTTTTTTTTTTTTTTTTTTTTTTCTTTCTTCTATGTGATTGAGGGAGGCAAAAGGCAGACACGAGTGCCTCCCCCATAGTTGAAAGAGTGACAGGGCCAAAATCAAGGGACGCTCGAGCCAAAAATGCCTGGACACACGGAGTTTGAAGCAATTAAAGTCATAGGAAGAGGGAAAGACTGATTCTGGGAGAGAGTTCCAGAGCTCAGCTGTTGAGTAGAAGAAAGTTTGAGAGTAACGTTTCATTCTTGGGTTGGAGAGTTGCACAGAGTAGGGGTGGGATTGAGTTGCAAGACGGGTACCACGTGCCCTACGTAAAGGAGATGGTATACACTGGGAAAGCTCTGAGGAACACTGAATATTATAGTAGCGAGAGAGATACAACATTGCGGCGAAGAGAGAGAGATTGCAGAGAGTTGGTTAGTAGACGGGAGTTAATGATAGGAAAGGCGTTCCTTTCAACTTTGTCTAAGAGAGCTTAGTGAGAGGAACCTCCCCACACATGTGACAACAACAGTTGATGTATAGGCTACCGGTATATAATTATATTCATAAATTGGTTTCCAGAGATATACTTCCATAATTATAAATAGGTCAAGTCCAGGAATATATATGAGTGAGCTAGAGACTATGGTATCCCAGTGTACCGGTACCGGTACCATACCAAATATATATGAGTGAGCTAGAGACTATGGTATCCCAGTGTACCGGTACCGGTACCATACCAAATATATATGAGTGAGCTAGAGACTATGGTATCCCAATGTACCGGTACCGGTACCATACCAAATATATATGAGTGAGCTAGAGACTATGGTATCCCAGTTGTTACGGCTGGATCGGCAATACATATTCGGGATTCTTGATCGTAGGACAGAAATGGCTTATGTGACAACGACACGCTCGATTCCAGTCCCAAATACTATTTGCTCCAGACAACAAAAGCACCAACGCCCTACAGAGTTATCGTCTATGGTAACGAGGTACCTTAACTCGGCGAAAGTGTACAACAGGGGTAGGCTATGAGGCTAAACTCCCTCAGACATTTATAGGTTACGTTATTACTAAAGAAATGCAATACTCAAGAAACTACGTTAATATTAAGCCTCTAATAATGTGGAATAGAAGCAGGCTAAAGGTATGACAGTGAAATGCTAAATGGCAAATGTACACGCCTACTTGAAAGCGCGTGCACTAGAATAACTGTCCCCTACTAACATGCACTAGCATGTAGCATACAAGATGTTCATGATCCAGTAGATACCTAATAATACACATGGAAGGAACATAAATAGTAGTCACTTATTATAATAATGAATCTATACTTGGAATAACTAAAAGGTTGCAGGCAACAGTACTGCGCCGGTAGCCTACTACCGCATAGGCTACTTCGCTTCTCTCACTCTGTCTCCCCTCTGAGTCCGTATGCGCCCTACGCAACAGAACTCCGGACACAGCAGCAAAACGACAGTGCAGTTAATTGATACATGAAAGTATTAATAGTGTTGTCTTGTGTGTGAGTAATGTGTATTGTAAAGTGTTACATACATAAACTTAAAGAGAGCTGCAATGCATAGTAAAATAAAGATATAACCCACTCATCATCCCCATGTGTTCTAGCTAGCAGGCCAAGTCACAGGAACAACGAGTCCCAGCACCGAAAGCGAGAACCCAGGAAAAGACTGCAGAGAACACAAGGACAGATAAATTACGTTACTCTACTATACCGGCACTACGAGCGAGCTGTAGTCTCTGGTACTACACTCGCTCCTGGCTCGGTAAGCAAATCAAGGCTAAGTCCTCGCCCCTCTACAGACAACTCCTGGGCATGGTCGGGCTCTTACACATGGCACTAGTCTAGTCACAAATTGGATGATGAGCTGGGCATATAACTCTTGAACATGTAGAACGTTCACCAACTATCCTCATCAAGAAGATCGCTGTTCACATTAACCCCTTAAATCTAATACATGTAAATATATGCTTGTCCTAAGAGTAATACGAGAGGTGAGTGCTGAAACTCCTTTAGGACCTCAAGGGAAGGTTATGCATTTAAATAGAGAGAAGAATGAAATGAGAGTAATGTCGTCAGAGAGAAAGAGTGCAACCGTGAGAAGTTGGGAGAGAGGGCAAGGGATGTTAGAATCTCAAAGGTTCTAGGCAACCTGATCATGGAACACACAGCGAGCCTCCAGGCAATGTGCAGTACGACAACATGGGCAGCCCAGGCAGCATAGGCAGGCGGCAATGGACTACCAACCCTGTCGCGCCTAGCTATAAGCGCAAGGCTGCCAACCAGTCCATACGTCTGGCAACCACCCCCCCCGGCAGCGTGGCGCATTGCTACCCTCTCGCTCTGAAGCCTAACTCACTCTCTCTCTCTGAACTCCCATTGTCTTATCTATCAACTTCTCTATTGATACTACATATTAAATGGAAGGTCTCGACATGGCTTAAAACAAAACCCACCACTGGTTAGCACATGACGAGACCTTTGCAGAGATACAAAGAACATAGTTATACGTTGTCACACTCAATATAGGCAGCCAGCACGGTACAGTGGTACGGGCGGTACAGTGGAGTACCAAGGAGTACAATCAGGTTGCGTTGCCACGCACTGGGTGCGTCACAGCCCCCCCAAGATTTTAGATAATCGACCTTAGAAGCATTATCAAAATCTGACAGGCAACCAACCGACCTGCTACCCTTAGCTGCCACTAATTGCAAAAGGTGCACAACAACTGAAAGTGTGAATTATACATAAAACACAATATCGCATGCATCATGCTACAACAATAAAGACTTACAAAACTAAAAAAAAAAAATCTCGTTTATTTTATTGTTTTATAATCTTTTTGGACGGCGTTATGATAGCCTAATTTTACTCCTGCTCAACCCACACACCGTGCACGACTATCCTGGATCATCAACCCTTGATAGACAATCTGCTATCACGTTCTCACTCCCGGCAATATGCTGAATGTTGAGATTATACTCTTGGAGCATTAGGGACCACCTGGTCAACCGCATATTCCGATTGTGAAACTGATTTAGGAATTTCAAGGGATGATGGTCCGTATAAATCGTCACTACCGGGCCGTAGGCTGGAACATAAACTTCGAAATGTTTGAGCGACAAAACGATAGCAAGAAGCTCCTTCTCTATAGTCGAGTAATTCCTTTGTGCCGAATTAAACTTGCGAGAAAAGAAGCTCACTGGGTGTTCCAAGCCCTCGGAATCAGTCTGCAGTAACACTGCCCCGGCACCCACACCGCTGGCATCAGTCGCCAGCTGAAAACTCCTGGAGAAGTCTGGGGCTCTCAAAATCGGATGTGTACACAGCAGGTGCTTGACTAGGTCGAAAGCCCTCTGACACTCCGCAGCCCAACAGAACTTCACTGACTTCGACAGTAGATCAGTTAACGGTGCTAAGACAGTAGAGTATCCCCGGATGAAGCGCCTATAATAGCCTATCATACCTAGGAACCGCATGACCTGGCGCTTAGTGGTGGGCCTGGGAAACATATTGATAGCCTGTATCTTGCTCAGGGGGGGGCACACCCGGCCTAACCCGACCACGAAGCCAAGATACTGCACAGTAGCCTTTACAAACTCGCACTTCCTCAGGTTCACCACCAGCCCAGCATCGTGCAACTTCCCAAACAGGGTCTCTAAGTGCCTTAGGTGATTTTCAAAATCGTCATCATACACTATCACGTCATCAAGGTAGACCGTGCAGTTAGGGATTTCGTCACAAATATCGTTCATCAGGTTCTGAAACGTGGCAGGTGCGTTCTTAAGCCCATAAGGCATTACGTTACAATGGTAGGTCTTGCCATCTACCACAAAACCACAAACTTGCTTAGCTCGGTCCGACAGGGGTACGTGCCAGTAGCCTTTTAAAAGATCAATTTTAGTAAGGTACTTTGCATTCCCTATCTTGTCCACGCTGTCGTCAACTCGAGGCAAAGGGTAAGGGTTGGTAGTGGTCAAGCCATTTAGCCTACGAAAATCTATGCAGAACCGCACCTTGCCGTCAGGTTTTGGCTGCAACGTGACGGGTGATGTCCACTTCACATAACCTTCAGTGATCATCCCTCTCTCAACCATGTACTTTAACTCCTCCCGTAAAGCTGGCAACTTTACCGGGGGCACACGGTAGGGCACTGACTTGAAGGGCACATTATCACCGACGTCCACGTCGTGCGTTACCTGAGTAGTGAGACCTGGGTGTTCGGCGAAAACAGAGGGGTATGACCTGAACAGGCCTAGGACAGCAGCACCCTGGTGCTCAGGCAGGTGACTTACAGCTTGCCTAGCCTCTTGTTCAGTATTCCCCGCCCACTGTTCCGCGGAAATGACACAGTCCCAGCTATCCTCCTCAGCAGCATGACTGTCCCCACCTCCTTCTCCACCCTGGCCGCTGCAGGCCAGCACAGGGACAGTGAGAGGCTCTGAGGGGCGTCTCACATACTCTTTCATGAGGTTAACATGACATAACTGATGTTTTTTTCTACGGTCAGGTGTTGCAACGAGATAATCAAGGTCGGACAGTTTCTTAGCCACCACATACGGCCCAATAAACTTGGCAGAAAGGGGGTGTCCAGGCAAAGGTAAAAGCAACATTACCTCCTGACCCACCGAAAACTCCCGAAGCTTCACCTTGGCGTCATACTGGTGCTTCATGACCGCCTGTGCATTAACCAAGTTATTACCTGCCGCTGCCATGCAACCTATAAGTCTCTCCCGGCTCTCAAGGATATATTTAAGTACAGACCCCGGCTTCTCTTCGCCCTCCCAGATCTCTTTCACCATACTTAAAGGTCCTCTCACATTATGGCCAAAGACTAGTTGATTTGGACTGAACCCCAGGCTCTCTCCTGGGACTTCACGTGCAGCGAACAGAACATACGGCAGACCCAAATCCCAATCAGTGTCATGTTCTGCACAGTAACAGCGTAGCATACTCTTCAGGGTCGAGTGCCACCGCTCCAAGACTCCCTGACTCTCGGGATGGTAGGCTGACGACACTACAGAACATATACCGTGCAACTGAAGGGTTTGCTTGAACAATTTGGATGTAAAATTGCTCCCCTGGTCTGACTGCACCTCACGTGGAAATCCATAACGGGAACAGAACAATAATAAGTTTTTAACAACTGCCTTTGCCGAGCCGTTTCTCATGGGGTATGCGTCCGGGTATCTCGTAGCCACATCCATGATTGTCAACAGGAATTTATTGCCACTACTAGTAGGCGGGAAAGGGCCAACCAAATCTACTACAACTTTGCTGAACGGAGGCCCGGTGACAGGTATGGGAAACAAAGGTGCCTTCGGGATGGTCTGGTTAGGCTTCCCCGTTGTCTGGCAGGTCGCACACCCAGCCACCCATGCACAGACATCAGCCTTGACCCCAGGCCACCAGAAAAACCTGCCCAATGCCGCCAATGTTTTTGTTACCCCCAAATGACCCGCCACCGGCACATCATGCGCCAGACACAATAAGGACTCTCTATACTTATTTGGAACAACCACCTGGTCTACTACCCTCGCACCGCCCTCCCACTTCGATTTGGGGTCTAGAAATCTGCGGTACAATATCCTGTTGAGCCTAAAGAAATCTCCCGGCTTCGCATCCCCATCTTCCTCCAACTCTATGGCACCATTGCTATAACGAGCTAGGCTAGCGTCTTGCAGCTGCTGCTCACTAATGTCCCTGGGCGTCAATGCATCAAGATGGTTTTGTAATAAGACATTACCCCGGCTAGTAGGCTCTACTGCCTTAGTGGCTCTCGCTACAGCTCTTGCCTCACGCGAAGTCTTACCCAACTCTGCCTTGTTACACACCATATCTGGGCCAGAGTCAACTCCCGTGTTTATTATAGGTCCAAGTACCGAATCACCGAGAAGTGCAGCAGAATCAATGTCCCTTTTCCTGCCCTTAGCAACCTTCTCCTGATCCTTCCTCCACTGTCCCCGAGGTTGAGTGCTAGGCTGTGCAGGAGCCGCAGAGCGAGATCGGGTTACCACACAGGCCATCTCATCCTGTTGGCACCTCCCAACCCATTCCCGATTCTCACCATCCACGTCGGCCACCCTCTCGGCAACGACTAAGGGTGGAGTCCCGGAAGTGGGCACCGCAAAGTCGTTGCCGAGAAGAAGGTCGACGCCCTCAACTGGCAAACACTCAACGATCCCTACATCCAGCTCCCTGCACACCTCTCCCACTCTCAACTCCAACCTCACAAGTGGGTATGACCTCGTAGCATTTATACCCTGCACCACAACAACTCTGGCCGCATTTATCGGTTTCCCTGTGAAGTTCCTCAACAAAGTTTGCGAAGCCCCCGTATCCCTCAGCAAGTCAACCCTCCGTAGTTCACTCCCCCAGCTCACAAACCCGTGTCCCCGATGGTTACAGAAAGTGTCCCGGACAGGTGTCGAGCCTTCCGTACGCTTCTTTACCGCGTGTGCCTCAGCTGCTGACAACCTACCCCGGGCAGTTGCTGCAGCCTTCAGAGACACACCGATACTGTGAACCAATGACACCGGCTTAGCGGGAGTGTTACTAGGGCACTCACGTGAATAATGGCCTAGCTTCTGACATTTGTAACATTTCACATCCCCAATGGGCTTCTTCCCTTGTGCGGGCGAAGAAGGGGCCTGACCTTTAGTAAACGGGAGAGGCTTGTGTTTGTAGGTGTTATTAGGTGCAATGCTTTTAGTGTGGTTATGTGTGTCATAGGATTTGTTATTATCGAAAACTCTGGTGGGTGGGGTATAGCGCCCCTTCTGCCCTGACTCAGCCCTCTGAGCGGCACCGCAACCACGAATCAATGATAATCTGAGGTCTGCCATCTTGGCAGCCTCCTCTACTGTCTTGGGAAATTTTTCCTTAATGTTCAGCGTTAGATCGGTTCCAGTACATTTGTAAAACTGTTCCAGATAGAAAAGTTGCTTAATTTCCTCAGCCGACTCTGCGTGCTCGGACCGAAACCAGTTATTACCTGCATCTGTTAAGTCCCGTGCGTGCTCCATAAAACTGACGTCGCTCTTCTTATTCACGCCACGGAACTTCAATCTATAAGTTTCGGGTTGCAGTTCGTAGGCCCGGAGCACAGCCTCCTTCACCAGTCCATACACTACACTCTCGTCCAGTGACAGTGCATCGTAGGCTTTCAACCCCTTACCCACTAGACGTGATGAAACTAATGCTGCCCATTTAACCTCCGGCCAGTCATACTCACGACACTTCTTTTCGAAACGAGCAAAAAACTCAGTCACTGCTGTCTCATCAAATGCGGGTACTAACTTAATTAAATGCGAAAGTGAGTCTGTAACCCGGTGCCCACCACCGAGATGACGCCCCGTGGTCTCTACTCTAGACTTCTCGACATCCATTTCAGCCTGGTACCTGGTTGCATCCTGATTGGCTTGGATTCTAGCAACCTCTATGCGTTCTATACTAGACTGTTGACTCTCTTGCAACTTAAGCTTAGCTAGTTCTAGCTGAAATAACATCTCAGGAGACAGGCCTGGGGGGGGAGAGCACAAAATGGGGGATCCACACCGAGACGTGTTTACGGGTAAGCCAGCTTGCCATTGAGAACCCTCCTGCTGCATCGTGCTAAGAATCGCTGGCTGAGGGCCCAGCTCAGGGGTAGAGTGGAATGGAGGCTTGGAGGGAACCCCCCAAGACCCCACTCCACCCACCGCCCCATCGCCATCACCCAACAAACATGCCACCAAATTCTTCTTGGGCCAACTGTCAGGACAGTCCCGCCCCAAAACCGTGGCTAAACAGCGAAGACCGTAACAATCAATAGCCTGCAGGTGCTGTTCGGTCAAAGGTGTCTGCAAAAATGCCCGGGCATCCCTCTCTCCACTTATAACACTCCCCTCCCTAAATATCTGTTGTACTTGCTGGTTACTAGGCTGTACCGTGTTATCCTCCCCCGTAAATGATGAGTCATTAGACATAGTGCTGGTTATACAATTGCTGTTCATAAAAAAAAAGAAGTGCTTATTACTAATTGCAGTCTCGACTCACAAAATGTTAAAGATGCTTGAATGACTCTACTCTAGACACCCCCAACGAAACAATCTGCAAGTCCACCAATACAATAATGACACAATAAAAATTCCTCCAATATGCAAGAAAATTCTAGCCAGCTCTACTAGGTAGCATAGAATAGTTCTCCAAAAAACATGTGATAGGATACTACTGAATCTTGTGCAAGGTCGCCATTTTGTTACGGCTGGATCGGCAATACATATTCGGGATTCTTGATCGTAGGACAGAAATGGCTTATGTGACAACGACACGCTCGATTCCAGTCCCAAATACTATATGCTCCAGACAACAAAAGCACCAACGCCCTACAGAGTTATCGTCTATGGTAACGAGGTACCTTAACTCGGCGAAAGTGTACAACAGGGGTAGGCTATGAGGCTAAACTCCCTCAGACATTTATAGGTTACGTTATTACTAAAGAAATGCAATACTCAAGAAACTACGTTAATATTAAACCTCTAATAATGTAGAATAGAAGCAGGCTAAAGGTATGACAGTGAAATGCTAAATGACAAATGTACACGCCTACTTGAAAGCGCGTGCACTAGAATAACTGTCCCCTACTAACATGCACTAGCATGTAGCATACAAGATGTTCATGATCCAGTAGATACCTAATAATACACATGGAAGGAACATAAATAGTAGTCACTTATTGTAATAATGAATCTATACTTGGAATAACTAAAAGGTTGCAGGCAACAGTACTGCGCCGGTAGCCTACTACCGCATAGGCTACTTCGCTTCTCTCACTCTGTCTCCCCTCTGAGTCCGTATGCGCCCTACGCAACGGAACTCCGGACACAGCAGCAAAACGACAGTGCAGTTAATTGATACATGAAAGTATTAATAGTGTTGTCTTGTGTGTGAGTAATGTGTATTGTAAAGTGTTACATACATAAACTTAAAGAGAGCTGCAATGCATAGTAAAATAAAGATATCACCCACTCATCATCCCCATGTGTTCTAGCTAGCAGGCCAAGTCACAGGAACAACGAGTCCCAGCACCGAAAGCGAGAACCCAGGAAAAGACTGTAGAGAACACAAGGACAGATAAATTACGTTACTCTACTATACCGGCACTACGAGCGAGCTGTAGTCTCGGGTACTGCACTCGCTCCTGGCTCGGTAGGCAAATCAAGGCTAAGTCCTCGCCCCTCTACAGACAACTCCTGGGCATGGTCGGGCTCTTACACATGGCACTAGTCTAGTCACAAATTGGATGATGAGCTGGGCATATAACTCGTGAACATGTAGAACGTTCACCAACTATCCTCATCAAGAAGATCGCTGTTCACATTAACCCCTTAAATCTAATACATGTAAATATATGCTTGTCCTAAGAGTAATACGAGAGGTGAGTGCTGAAACTCCTTTAGGACCTCAAGGGAAGGGTATGCATTTAAATAGAGAGAAGAATGAAATGAGAGTAATGTCGTCAGAGAGAAAGAGTGCAACCGTGAGAAGTTGGGAGAGAGGGCAAGGGATGTTAGAATCTCAAAGGTTCTAGGCAACCTGGTCATAGAGCACACAGCGAGCCTCCAGGCAATGTGCAGTACGACAACATGGGCAGCCCAGGCAGCATAGGCAGGCGGCAATGGACTACCAACCCTGTCGCACCTAGCTATAAGCGCAAGGCTGCCAACCGGTCCATACGTCTGGCAACCACCACTCCGGCAGCGTGGCGCGTTGCTACCCTCTCGCTCTGAAGACTAACTCACTCTCTCTCTCTGAATTCCTATTGTCTTATCTATCAACTTCTCTATTGATACTACATATTAAATGGAAGGTCTCGACATGGCTTAAAACAAAACCCACCACTGGTTAGCACATGACGAGACCTTTGCAGAGATACAAAGAACATAGTTATACGTTGTCACACTCAATATAAGCAGCCAGCACGGCACAGCGGCACAGCGGCACCGCACCGCGGCGGCACAGTGGAGTACCAAGGAGTACAATCAGGTTAAGTTGCCACGCACTGGGTGCGTCACAGCCCCCCCAAGATTTTAGATAATCGACCTTAGAAGCATTATCAAAATCTGACAGGCAACCAACCGACCTGCTACCCTTAGCTGCCACTAATTGCAAAAGGTGCACAACAACTGAAGTGTGAATTATACATAAAACACAATATCGCATGCATCATGCTACAACAATAAAGACTTACAAAAAAAAAATTCTCGTTTATTTTATTGTTTTATAATCTTTTTGGACGGCGTTATGATAGCCTAATTTTACTCCTGCTCAACCCACACACCGTGCACGACTATCCTGGATCATCAACCCTTGATAGACAATCTGCTATCACGTTCTCACTCCCGGCAATATGCTGAATGTTGAGATTATACTCTTGGAGCATTAGGGACCACCTGGTCAACCGCATATTCCGATTGTGAAACTGATTTAGGAATTTCAAGGGATGATGGTCCGTATAAATCGTCACTACCGGGCCGTAGGCTGGAACATAAACTTCGAAATGTTTGAGCGACAAAACGATAGCAAGAAGCTCCTTCTCTATAGTTGAGTAATTCCTTTGTGCCGAATTAAACTTGCGAGAAAAGAAGCTCACTGGGTGTTCCAAGCCCTCGGAATCAGTCTGCAGTAACACTGCCCCGGCACCCACACCGCTGGCATCAGTCGCCAGCTGAAAACTCCTGGAGAAGTCTGGGGCTCTCAAAATCGGATGTGTACACAGCAGGTGCTTGACTAGGTCGAAAGCCCCCTGACACTCCGCAGCCCAACAGAACTTCACTGACTTCGACAGTAGATCAGTTAACGGTGCTAAGACAGTAGAGTATCCCCGGATGAAGCGCCTATAATAGCCTATCATACCTAGGAACCGCATGACCTGGCGCTTAGTGGTGGGCCTGGGAAACATATTGATAGCCTGTATCTGTATCTTGCTCAGGGGGGGGCACACCCGGCCTAACCCGACCACGAAGCCAAGATACTGCACAGTAGCCTTTACAAACTCGCACTTCCTCAGGTTCACCACCAGCCCAGCATCGTGCAACTTCCCAAACAGGGTCTCTAAGTGCCTTAGGTGATTTTCAAAATTGTCATCATACACTATCACGTCATCAAGGTAGACCGTGCAGTTAGGGATTTCGTCACAAATATCGTTCATCAGGTTCTGAAACGTGGCAGGTGCGTTCTTAAGCCCATAAGGCATTACGTTACATTGGTAGGTCTTGCCATCTACCACAAAACCACAAACTTGCTTAGCTCGGTCCGACAGGGGTACTTGCCAGTAGCCTTTTACAAGATCAATTTTAGTAAGGTACTTTGCATTCCCTATCTTGTCCACGCTGTCGTCAACTCGAGGCAAAGGGTAAGGGTTGGTAGTGGTCAAGCCATTTAGCCTACGAAAATCTATGCAGAACCGCACCTTGCCGTCAGGTTTTGGCTGCAACGTGACGGGTGATGTCCACTTCACATAACCTTCAGTGATCATCCCTCTCTCAACCATGTACTTTAACTCCTCCCGTAAAGCTGGCAACTTTACCGGGGGCACACGGTAGGGCACTGACTTGAAGGGCACATTATCACCGACGTCCACGTCGTGCGTTACCTGAGTAGTGAGACCTGGGTGTTCGGCGAAAACAGAGGGGTATGACCTGAACAGGCCTAGGACAGCAGCACCCTGGTGCTCAGGCAGGTGACTTACAGCTTGCCTAGCCTCTTGTTCAGTATTCCCCGCCCACTGTTCCGCGGAAATGACACAGTCCCAGCTATCCTCCTCAGCAGCATGACTGTCCCCACCTCCTTCTCCACCCTGGCCGCTGCAGGCCAGCACAGGGACAGTGAGAGGCTCTGAGGGGCGTCTCACATACTCTTTCATGAGGTTAACATGACATAACTGATGTTTTTTTCTACGGTCAGGTGTTGCAACGAGATAATCAAGGTCGGACAGTTTCTTAGCCACCACATACGGCCCAATAAACTTGGCAGAAAGGGGGTGTCCAGGCAAAGGTAAAAGCAACATTACCTCCTGACCCACCGAAAACTCCCGAAGCTTCACCTTGGCGTCATACTGGTGCTTCATGACTGCCTGTGCATTAACCAAGTTATTACCTGCCGCTGCCATGCAACCTATAAGTCTCTCCCGGCTCTCAAGGATATATTTAAGTACAGACCCCGGCTTCTCTTCGCCCTCCCAGATCTCTTTCACCATACTTAAAGGTCCTCTCACATTATGGCCAAAGACTAGTTGATTTGGACTGAACCCCAGGCTCTCTCCTGGGACTTCACGTGCAGCGAACAGAACATACGGCAGACCCAAATCCCAATCAGTGTCATGTTCTGCACAGTAACAGCGTAGCATACTCTTCAGGGTCGAGTGCCACCGCTCCAAGACTCCCTGACTCTCGGGATGGTAGGCTGACGACACTACAGAACATATACCGTGCAACTGAAGGGTTTGCTTGAACAATTTGGATGTAAAATTGCTCCCCTGGTCTGACTGCACCTCACGTGGAAATCCATAACGGGAACAGAACAATAATAAGTTTTTAACAACTGCCTTTGCCGAGCCGTTTCTCATGGGGTATGCGTCCGGGTATCTCGTAGCCACATCCATGATTGTCAACAGGAATTTATTGCCACTACTAGTAGGCGGGAAAGGGCCAACCAAATCTACTACAACTTTGCTGAACGGAGGCCCGGTGACAGGTATGGGAAACAAAGGTGCCTTCGGGATTGTCTGGTTAGGCTTCCCCGTTGTCTGGCAGGTCGCACACCCAGCCACCCATGCACAGACATCAGCCTTGACCCCAGGCCACCAGAAAAACCTGCCCAATGCCGCCAATGTTTTTGTTACCCCCAAATGACCCGCCACCGGCACATCATGCGCCAGACACAATAAGGACTCTCTATACTTATTTGGAACAACCACCTGGTCTACTACCCTCGCACCGCCCTCCCACTTCGATTTGGGGTCTAGAAATCTGCGGTACAATATCCTGTTGAGCCTAAAGAAATCTCCCGGCTTCGCATCCCCATCTTCCTCCAACTCTATGGCACCATTGCTATAACGAGCTAGGCTAGCGTCTTGCAGCTGCTGCTCACTAATGTCCCTGGGCGTCAATGCATCAAGATGGTTTTGTAATAAGACATTACCCCGGCTAGTAGGCTCTACTGCCTTAGTGGCTCTCGCTACAGCTCTTGCCTCACGCGAAGTCTTACCCAACTCTGCCTTGTTACACACCATATCTGGGCCAGAGTCAACTCCCGTGTTTATTATAGGTCCAAGTACCGAATCACCGAGAAGTGCAGCAGAATCAATGTCCCTTTTCCTGCCCTTAGCAACCTTCTCCTGATCCTTCCTCCACTGTCCCCGAGGTTGAGTGCTAGGCTGTGCAGGAGCCGCAGAGCGAGATCGGGTTACCACACAGGCCATCTCATCCTGTTGGCACCTCCCAACCCATTCCCGATTCTCACCATCCACGTCGGCCGCCCTCTCGGCAACGACTAAGGGTGGAGTCCCGGAAGTGGGCACCGCAAAGTCGTTGCCGAGAAGAAGGTCGACGCCCTCAACTGGCAAACACTCAACGATCCCTACATCCAGCTCCCTGCACACCTCTCCCACTCTCAACTCCAACCTCACAAGTGGGTATGACCTCGTAGCATTTATACCCTGCACCACAACAACTCTGGCCGCATTTATCGGTTTCCCTGTGAAGTTCCTCAACAAAGTTTGCGAAGCCCCCGTATCCCTCAGCAAGTCAACCCTCCGTAGTACACTCCCCCAGCTCACAAACCTGTGTCCCCGATGGCTACAGAAAGTGTCCCGGACAGGTGTCGAGCCTTCCGTACGCTTCTTTACCGCGTGTGCCTCAGCTGCTGACAACCTACCCCGGGCAGTTGCTGCAGCCTTCAGAGACACACCGATACTGTGAACCAATGACACCGGCTTAGCGGGAGTGTTACTAGGGCACTCACGTGAATAATGGCCTAGCTTCTGACATTTGTAACATTTCACATCCCCAATGGGCTTCTTCCCTTGTGCGGGCGAAGAAGGGGCCTGACCTTTAGTAAACGGGAGAGGCTTGTGTTTGTAGGTGTTATTAGGTGCAATGCATTTAGTGTGGTTATGTGTGTCATAGGATTTGTTATTATCAAAAACTCTGGTGGGTGTTGTATAGCGCCCCTTCTGCCCTGACTCAGCCCTCTGAGCGGCACCGCAACCACGAATCAATGATAATCTGAGGTCTGCCATCTTGGCAGCCTCCTCTACTGTCTTGGGACATGTTTCCTTAATGTTCAGCGTTAGATCGGTTCCAGTACATTGGTAAAACTGTTCCAGATAGAAAAGTTGCTTAATTTCCTAAGCCGACTCTGCGTTCTCGGACCGAAACCAGTTATTACCTGCATCTGTTAAGTCCCGTGCGTGCTCCATAAAACTGACGTCGCTCTTCTTATTCACGCCACGGAACTTCAATCTATAAGTTTCGGGTTGCAGTTCGTAGGCCCGGAGCACAGCCTCCTTCACCAGTCCATACACGACACTCTCGTCCAGTGACAGTGCATCGTAGGCTTTCAACCCCTTACCCACTAGACGTGATGAAACTAATGCTGCCCATTTAACCTCCGGCCAGTCATACTCACGACACTTCTTTTCAAAACGAGCAAAAAACTCAGTCACTGCTGTCTCATCAAATGCGGGTACTAACTTAATTAAATGCGAAAGTGAGTCTGTAACCCGGTGCCCACCACCGAGATGACGCCCCGTGGTCTCTACTCTAGACTTCTCGACATCCATTTCAGCCTGGTACCTGGTTGCATCCTGATTGGCTTGGATTCTAGCAACCTCTATGCGTTCTATACTAGACTGTTGACTCTCTTGCAACTTAAGCTTAGCTAGTTCTAGCTGAAATAACATCTCAGGAGACAGGCCTGGGGGGGGAGAGCACAAAATGGGGGATCCACACCGAGACGTGTTTACGGGTAAGCCAGCTTGCCCTTGAGAACCCTCCTGCTGCATCGTGCTAAGACTCGCTGGCTGAGGGCCCAGCTCAGGGGTAGAGTGGAATGGAGGCTTGGAGGGAACCCCCCAAGACCCCACTCCACCCACCGCCCCATCGCCATCACCCAACAAACATGCCACCAAATTCTTCTTGGGCCAACTGTCAGGACAGTCCCGCCCCAAAACCGTGGCTAAACAGCGAAGACCGTAACAATCAATAGCCTGCAGGCGCTGTTCGGTCAAAGGTGTCTGCAAAAATGCCCGGGCATCCCTCTCTCCACTTATAACACTCCCCTCCCTAAACATCTGTTGTACTTGCTGGTTACTAGGCTGTACCGTGTTATCCTCCCCCGTAAATGATGAGTCATTAGACATAGTGCTGGTTATACAATTGCTGTTCATAAAAAAAAAAAAGTGCTTATTACTAATTGCAGTCTCGACTCACAAAATGTTAAAGATGCTTGAATGACTCTACTCTAGACACCCCCAACGAAACAATCTGCAAGTCCACCAATACAATAATGACACAATAAAAATTCCTCCAATATGCAAGAAAATTCTAGCCAGCTCTACTAGGTAGCATAGAATAGTTCTCCAAAAAACATGTGATAGGATACTACTGAATCTTGTGCAAGGTCGCCATTTTGTTACGGCTGGATCGGCAATACATATTCGGGATTCTTGATCGTAGGACAGAAATGGCTTATGTGACAACGACACGCTCGATTCCAGTCCCAAATACTATAAGCTCCAGACAACAAAAGCACCAACGCCCTACAGAGTTATCGTCTATGGTAACGAGGTACCTTAACTCGGCGAAAGTGTACAACAGGGGTAGGCTATGAGGCTAAACTCCCTCAGACATTTATAGGTTACGTTATTACTAAAGAAATGCAATACTCAAGAAACTACGTTAATATTAAGCCTCTAATAATGTGGAATAGAAGCAGGCTAAAGGTATGACAGTGAAATGCTAAATGGCAAATGTACACGCCTACTTGAAAGCGCGTGCACTAGAATAACTGTCCCCTACTAACATGCACTAGCATGTAGCATACAAGATGTTCATGATCCAGTAGATACCTAATAATACACATGGAAGGAACATAAATAGTAGTCACTTATTATAATAATGAATCTATACTTGGAATAACTAAAAGGTTGCAGGCAACAGTACTGCGCCGGTAGCCTACTACCGCATAGGCTACTTCGCTTCTCTCACTCTGTCTCCCCTCTGAGTCTGTATGCGCCCTACACAACAGAACTCCGGACACAGCAGCAAAACGACAGTGCAGTTAATTGATACATGAAAGTATTAATAGTGTTGTCTTGTGTGTGAGTAATGTGTATTGTAAAGTGTTACATACATAAACTTAAAGAGAGCTGCAATGCATAGTAAAATAAAGATATAACCCACTCATCATCCCCATGTGTTCTAGCTAGCAGGCCAAGTCACAGGAACAACGAGTCCCAGCACCGAAAGCGAGAACCCAGGAAAAGACTGCAGAGAACACAAGGACAGATAAATTACGTTACTCTACTATACCGGCACTACGAGCGAGCTGTAGTCTCTGGTACTACACTCGCTCCTGGCTCGGTAGGCAAATCAAGGCTAAGTCCTCGCCCCTCTACAGACAACTCCTGGGCATGGTCGGGCTCTTACACATGGCACTAGTCTAGTCACAAATTGGATGATGAGCTGGGCATATAACTCGTGAACATGTAGAACGTTCACCAACTATCCTCATCAAGAAGATCGCTGTTCACATTAACCCCTTAAATCTAATACATGTAAATATATGCTTGTCCTAAGAGTAATACGAGAGGTGAGTGCTGAAACTCCTTTAGGACCTCAAGGGAAGGTTATGCATTTAAATAGAGAGAAGAATGAAATGAGAGTAATGTCGTCAGAGAGAAAGAGTGCAACCGTGAGAAGTTGGGAGAGAGGGCAAGGGATGTTAGAATCTCAAAGGTTCTAGGCAACCTGGTCATAGAGCACACAGCGAGCCTCCAGGCAATGTGCAGTACGACAACATGGGCAGCCCAGGCAGCATAGGCAGGCGGCAATGGACTACCAACCCTGTCGCGCCTAGCTATAAGCGCAAGGCTGCCAACCAGTCCATACGTCTGGCAACCACCACTCCGGCAGCGTGGCGCGTTGCTACCCTCTCGCTCTGAAAACTAACTCACTCTCTCTCTCTGAATTCCTATTGTCTCATCTATCAACTTCTCTATTGATACTACATATTAAATGGAAGGTCTCGACATGGCTTAAAACAAAACCCACCACTGGTTAGCACATGACGAGACCTTTGCAGAGATACAAAGAACATAGTTATACGTTGTCACACTCAATATAAGCAGCCAGCACGGCACAGCGGCACACGGCACCGCACCGCGGCGGCACAGTGGAGTACCAAGGAGTACAATCAGGTTGCGTTGCCACACACTGGGTGCGTCACACTAGGTACAGCACAAATTCAATCCCAATAATATCTTCCCATTGACACATCAGGATTTGAGCCCAGGACCTTTGGATTACCAGTCCAGTGGCATGACCACTCCACCACACCTCCCCTTTGCCTTTTCAGTATTGCTAATTATATGTAGTACCTTACATATATTTATATTAACATATGCTTGCCACATTTAATCACAATTAACTAATTTGCCTAAATCATATTGAATATGTTGTATGTCCGATGGTGAATTTCTTTTGTTTACTATTTTTGTAGATGTTACCTTAACTAATTTCCGTTTATTTGGTACTCTGTATTATTGAATAGTTTTATTGAGGAGATGTGTTAGTTGTTTCGAAAGTTAGAAATAAATTTTGTTATTGACTCTTGGTCAAAATGTATCGGATCTATGCGACTAGCAAGGTATATTTTTAATTTATGGCATCTAAATATCTCAATAATTTTGACATTTCAAAGGTTGTCGTGATACTAAAATTAAACCGGTAGGAAAAGAGGAATTGTAGTACAAATAGTTGTCCTTGTAGTCATTGAACATGTTACTTAACTGAATTAATTGTCAATTTCACGAAATTGAACTTACATATGATTGCAATACCATGTTCAACATTTATTAACAGTATCTTGTGTCTTATTTAACTATAAAATGAAGGTTTACGCTGTCTATTAAATTTGGCTCATGGTTTAACTGAATGTTTCACAAACGAGTGTTGCTTCTCTCTCTCTCTCTCTCTATATATATATATATATATATATATATATATATATATATATATATATATATATACCGTATACATATATATATATATATATATTTGTTTCAAGGGGAGGTTCGGGGAAAGCAGATGCTCAAATAGCCTAGCCCACAGCACTGCCAAAAAGGAAACGCCGTAGCAAAAAGACACCAAAGCTGTAGACCTGCACCCAACACTGCCCACCGCACTAAACTAGCCCTGCAACAGAAACGCTCTTGATATCGAACTCAAACACCAAGACACACAGGTTCTCTAGGAAAAGGGGTTATCTTCCTCTTTGCTCTATTAAATCAGTAATACAAGGACACAAAAATATCTACTGTCTCCGAGTCTGATTGATAGTGCTGTTAGTATTTCAAGAGAACTTCTAAGGTTATTCTAAACTGCAAAAAAATTGCCAAAAACATTATACTGCTTAAAATAACTCCAGCCCCTCCCTGCTACTATCCAATAAGTAATAAAATATATATGTGCGGTATTTAGGGAGTTGGCAAGTACGCCTGACCAACACGCAGAAGCACGTGTTGTCAGTGTAGTCACTACAAGATCGGGGACTGAAGTGAGCTCCTAGTGCAGCCACAAGATTTCCCAGGGCCACGCGAGGGAGGGGACCGCCAGGCACCGCCAGACTACATAATTAACTAGGCAGCCTGTGCTCTCATTGACAATACAGGAGCAATTAAATAAACATCAGACATCACTGTGCAACTTATGATAAACTAAAACAATACCACAATGGCTAAATAAACTAAAGTAATTACACTCTTAACAAACACGCCAATGTGGCACTGTATGGGGCCCCACACTGGCGGCAACTGGTCCACGTGGGACAAGGGAGAGAGATAAATAAAGCAAGACATTTCCCACCTCTCAACAACGGCTGCTCTGTGAATATAACACACACATGCAACAAGTTCAGGGGGATGTGACATCCTCACACCCAGGGGGAGTCTGTTGGTGCAACTTGAAACAACAAACTGCCTATACTTCAATAACACTAAAAGACATACACAACTACAGTCTTTTTTCTAGTATTTTTTTGTTTTTATATTTTTGTATTTAAATGTTTTCTTCTTAACAGAAACACAGCAACTCCTACTTTACGACCCTACGCTGGGCTACATAGGGCAACCAACAGGCACTAGACATAAACATGCTAATCAAACCAAAGTAGGAGACTACACCAAAACTGACTGAACGCCAAGGGTTCTCCTTATAACATACCCTCCCATGACAAACAATCAGCCATAACATTATCAGTGCCTTTAACATGCCACATATCCAGACTTCCGGCAGCAAACCATCACCTGACACTGATAAACTGCCCAGTCCACCACAAGACTGGCACTTTTCTTCGCTCTCTCAAGCAACTGGACTTGCCAATTACCTTTCATTAACTCCACCTTAGTGATAAACGTGGCAGCCCCGATGCGGTCTATGGAGTCGTCAACTCTGAGTAATGGATAGGCGTCTGTCTGGGATAATGCATTATCACTCCTGAGATCAACACAAAAACGGATCTTGCCAATTCAGTTCAGGTTGTAAAGTCACTGGCAAAGACCACTTGCTACATCCCTTCTCCACCATGCAATCCAGCTCTGCTTTTAAGGCAGGCTGCCGAGCAGGATTTATACGGTAGGGACCATCTTGAGCCTTGTACTGTCTCCAGCCTCCATGTCGGGTACCGTCCCGGACTTCAGGCCTGTAGAATCACCAAACATGTGGGAGTACTGCCACAGCCTAGTAAACAACTCTTCTTGGCACTTAGGAACAAGAGGTTGCAACTTGTCTCGAAGAGCAACATACCCATTGCCCTCCCACAACCCAGCCGGGACCGCAGCCTCTGAATAGTCTCCCTCCTTCTCCTCCTCCGTCCCTAATACAGCCAGGTCATAAGAGGAAAATCTGTACCACCTGTGCAGTCACTCCCACAGTTCACAAGTACTAAGGCATCCCCTCTGTTACCAGACATGCGCATCCCCGCATTCCTTGCGGCTACACCTGCCTGCACAGCATCACCTCCATCAGCGCCACGGCCAAATGCAGTCAGTCTATGGTAGGGCTTTAGCATTTTAATAGGGCAGCATTGGGAGGCTATGCGACGGTCGGGCGTATCTATTACATGGTCAATCTCACCAATCTGCTTAATGACCTGGTACTGACCACAAAACTTAGCAGCCATGGGTCAACCCTGAACTGACAACCGCGCCAAAGCCTTGTCGCCCACCTGGAACGCCCTAGAGTTAACCTGCTTGTCATAATGGTCTTCCATCCTCGCGTTCATGCTGCTAACCGGAATAGCCTCCGGGTATCTAGTGGTAGTATCCATCAAAGAATGCAAGTATTTATATCCCGAACTGGTGGGTGGTAAGGGACCGAACATGTCAACTATGACACGAGTCAATGGCGGTTCAACTGCAGGAATAGGGATCAAAGGTGCCACGGGTATTCCTTGGTGGGGTTTTCCAACTACTTTACCAATATGACACATCAAAAAAGAAGCCACCAATGCATGCATATTAGGCCACCAAAAATGAAAACGTAGCCTATCAGTAGTCTTACGTACCCCTAAATGACCCGCCAGTGGTGCCTCATGCATTACCCTAATCAGCTCCTCCCTGAACTGGGCAGGCACCACCAACTGGTCCTCCCCCAACCCTGAGTTCGTATCTGGCGTCCACTGCTGATACAACGATGTCCCTTTTACAATAAACTTCAGGCCCAGACTTAGGTCCTCTTGCTGCAACTTGCTCAGTTTGTCTCTAGGTATCTCCATCAAGGCAGACCTCTGACCTCTCAAAAATATCAGAAGGTTGAGTCGGTGGCACTATGTCAGAGTCCTCGTCCTGCACTACGTCACCTCTACTAGTCTCGGTAGCCTCACTGGGGTCAGCCAAGCCCACAGGTGTCTCCAAGCCAGTGTCATCTAGTAGTGCATCATGGGATGGCCCGCACTCATGGCTGTCAGGCCCCGCATCCACTAAATCATCTCCCTGTTGTGCCACTTGTGCCACTGATTCGGGTCACTGCACCAACAGGGTAGATAAAGTCCATGTTATCTTCTTGCAAACAACCACCAGTAACAACCACCATGCTCAAAAGCATCCTCAGCGACGACTATAGGAAACGGGAAAACTACATCTCCAGCCAAGTCAGTCCCGAGCAAAAAGTTCACCCCCTCAACTGGCAGAGTGTCCACCATGGCCACCTTACCCTCGGCGGTCAAAAGTGGGCACTCTAGGGTCACCAGGACTAAATCACAGAATTGTTCACTGTTGATTCCCCTGCACATTACAAACTCTCCCGTGCTAATAGGTCCCACTGTCAGGTTGCGACACATGGATTGTTGCGCACCAGTATCCCTAAACACCTTGACAGGGTAAGTCTGCTCTCCAACCCGTACTAATCCATCATGTATGAATGGCCGACACCAATCAGGGGAAGTCTGGTTATGCTCAGGTGGTGATACCATCTGGGGCGGCAAAGTGCTTACAACCCTGCTTCGCGCTGGCCTACACTGCCCCCCAGACTCACCTGTACCTGGCTTGCCTTTCACAGGCACCTCCCATAGTGTCACCACCAACTGGACAGCCTTGGGTTCCTGAGTAGCCTTCCATTTAGCACACTGAGGATTTTTATGACCCACTTGTTAGCAAAAGTAACACCTTACTTCCGTAGAAGCTCGCTGGTTGTCAGCCTTGTTGAGTCTTGTTTGTGTTAACTTTGGGTGATGATGGGTGAGTGGATACCGTGGCTGCTTGGTGCACAGGTCAGTCTCTCCTGTCACCAATGCTCGCCATGCAACTGCCACGCTGGGCTAGTGCAAAGTCATCAGCCCAAACTGCTGCTTCCCTTATTGATTTAAACGCTTTTCCTTTAATTTAGCCCCAATGTCCCGTTCAACTATGCTGGTAAACTGCTCCAAACCTCACATGCCACCTCAAAAGTATCAGCTGACTCTGAATGCAGCCACTTAGCTAGAGTATCGCACAGGTACCTGGCACATTCTACGTGCGAGTCCCCCTAACGCTTCCGAGCCCCCCTGAAGGCCAACCTGTAAGTCTCAGGATGCTGCTCGTAAGCTTTTAACACAGCCTCTTTAAGTACATCATACTCTAGCTCCTGCACCTCTAGGCGATCGTATGCATCAAGAGCCTTGCCTTTCAAGACATTAGACACCAATACTGCCCAGCGTTGCCTCGGCCACTGATACTCGTGGGCCTTCTTCTCAAAACGCAAGAGCCACACAGTGACCTTGAGCTCATTGAAGGTCGGCACGAGTTTCAGCCGTCGAGACAACAGCACCTCTTCTGCCTCCTCCTTAGATGCATGACCAGCATTAGTCCCCTGGCGTCTTTTCCCACTTAGTTTCCAACTTCGACTTCTCCAAATCTGCCTGTATTCTCTTCTCCTCTAGGCCTGTCTCCATCTTCCTCAACTCCATCTCTCTCTCTGTCTCTCTTCCATCTCCAATCTCTTGAGCTGCAACTCAACCTCTGGACTCCTTCTCGACCCTATGGGGTTATAGGAGGAAACTGGGCATAAGGGGGGACATTGTGCTAGGCACCCACCGTATGAATGGCAGTGAAATGCTGGGGTGTGGCCCACGACACATGGGGGGAAGAAGGAGGATACTGGGGATTGCTAGCATAACTCGAAACAAATGTACTGGCCATAGGGGCATAAACATAGCCCTGTGAAAATGAAGGGGCCGTGCTGATACGGTTAAATGCTGATGGTGGAGGCGTGGTGGCAGGTGCTGTGGTAATAGTAGGAGACTGCCTAAATTCAGTATCACCTAGCTCTGGAGTTGTTGCTCCACTCCGGTCCCCAGTAGAATAATAGCTAGCCTGACTGATAGGACACTGTGGCACATGCTGGATGCTGCCATCATCCACAAGACCATTAAGCTGTGTAACTAACTCACACACCTCTTGAACTAACTCTCCCTTAGCCAGACCACTGCACCTCCAACCATACATCTCCAACACACGTCTTAATTCATCACTACTCCTGCTAGCAACCTCTTCCTGACAGGTTGGGTTCTAATAAACTGCCAAACATCCTCCTTCCCCATAATATGAACAGGAATGTAATCAACATACGGCATCTTAGCTTTAGTTGTGGACACAGGTTAATAAATAAGAGTACTATGTCTGTAGACTTTCAACTGCAAGCAAAAAGGTCAATCTAAATATAATATCTAATATATAACTCTATACTATCACACTATCCTGGCCTGGCGTCGCCACTGTTACGAGGGGAGGTTCGGGGAAAGCAGATGCTCAAATAGCCTAGCCCACAGCACTGTCAAAAAGGAAACGCTGTAGCAAAAAGACGCCAATGCTGTAGACCTGCACCCAACACTGCCCACCGCACTAAACTAGCCCTGCAACAGACATGCTCTTAATATCTGACTCAAACACCAAGAGACGCAGGTTCTTTAGGAAAAGGGGTTATCATCCTCTTTGCTCTATTAACCCTTCTTTAGCGGGCCCTCTGTGGCCGTTTTGGGCCTTTTCAGGCCATTCTGACTGCTATATCAACCATCAGTATGAAAGGAACTGTATTGTGCCGAAAACTAGGTGGAAATCGCTACACATTGACGTAACATACAGCTACGTAGCACTCGTGGAGCACTGACAGTGTTACCTCGAAGATGGAAGTTTAGCAGATTTTGCTACCTTGCTCACTTTTAGCGAACTATTGGTTACACTGTGATCCTCTCGCGCGGTGGGGGAACTGGAGTTAGTGTGGGCCGGGAGGCCACAGATATCGGACGTATGGATCATTACTATCCCACTCATTTTCACTCGATTTACACCATTTTTTCACTCGTTTTTTGCCTGTTTTTTCAACTCGACTTATGTGGTGAGCCGCTCTTTAAGTGTTAAAGCAGTAATACAAGGAGACACAAACATATTTACTGTCTCCGAGTCTGGTTGATAGTGCTGTTAATATTTAAAGAGAACTTCTAAGGTTATTCTAAACTGCACACACATTGACAAAACATAATACTGCTTAAAATGACTCCAGCCCCTCCCTGCTACTATCCAATAAGGAATAAAATATATATGTGCAGTATTTAGGGAGTTAGCAAGCAAGCCTGACCAACACAGAGAAGCACATGTTGTCACTAAAAGATCTGGGACTGAAGTGAGCTCCTAGTGCAGCCACGAGATCTCCCAGGGCCACGCGAGGGAGGGGAGTGTCAGGCACTTCCAGACTATATAATTAACTAGGCAGCCTGTGCTCTCATTAACAATACAGGAGTAATTGAATAAACATCAGACATCATTGTGCAACTTATGTAAAACTAACACAATCCCATAAGGACTAAATAAACTAAAGTAATTACACTCCTAGCAAACACGCCAATGTGGCACTGTATGGGGCCCCCACACTGGCGGCAACTAGTCCATGTGGGACAAGGGAGAGAGATAAAGAAAGCAAGACATTTCCCACCTCTCAACAATGGCTCCGAGAATATAACACACACATGCAACTGAACTAGGTTTTATAAGTTCAGGGGGATGTGACAATATATATATATATATATATATATATATATATAATGAGGGGATGTCGTAAAGTTTTAATTATCACCGAGAAGTTATTGAGGTATGTCGATTAAATGTTCTCAATGTAATGACGCTATATGTCAGTAACCTGCAAGATGGAGAAGATTGAGGCTCACAACGTGATTAAGTTCCTACATTTGAAGGGTTACAGTGCCCGGAAAAATCCATGATGAAATGAAGGCTGTCTATGGTGATGATTGCCCGTCATATGACACTGTTGGGAGGTGGAAAAGGAATTTCCTTCATTTCATCATTGATTTTTCGGGCACTGTAACCCTTCAATTGTTTAAGTTAATTTTGAGTTACATGTTCACATATATCACGATATCTGGCTTACTTATAATGAAGATATTATAGTATTGTATAGATATTTAAAAAAAAATCAACTATTATAGTCGGCATATGATCATGGCCTGTATAAAGTGAGTGGAGAAGAGAATTTTGCTGTGTATGACTCTGCGCACCACATGTAGTAAGCTTGGGTGACGATGAGCGGCTTACCATCACCATCTGTCGGTATCTTCTCAAGATTGTTGAACACCAGGTATCAAACCCAAAGGATAAAGTTTATGTCAAAAACACTGTAATATAGACATCTGTCTACAACATGCACTGTACAATTTACTTAGGCTACTCAATTATCTTGTACTAATCGTTATATTTAAAATAATTCCCGTTCGTTGATTCGTGTTATGAAGGCTCGCAAAACATGAATCAACGTCTAGCTCTAGCAGAACTAGGCAGATGTTGAAGATCACAGCCCACTTGGCAGTATGTGATAACTGTAAAGTGTGTAAAGTTATAGTAAGTGGAGATAATTTCACTATAAGTGACAGTTGTCCAGTGGATAGTATTAGAATTCTAGAATCCATATATTAAGAAGCTTAACCCCCAGCACGGTGTGTTTCTATCCTTAATCTTTTGGGTCATGCATACATAACTGCCAACAGGATTCCATGCTTAAAGGTTTCCCACAATTCTACAGGGTCCTCCAGGGAGCCAAGCACTTCACACTGGTTTGAGATGGTCACCTTCATACTTCCTTGCACACTCCTCATCCTTGAACCTCTCAACAGCAAACCTGAGATTGGTAGCAAATAACTCCGTACTCCTAAAGAGCCTGCAGTATAGGAGGATCATCCAACAATTGCTTACGAGTATGTGAATCAATCCCCTTGACTACATCACCAGCATTGGATTCCTAAATCCAGTGGTGTGGATCTGGTCTCTGAAACCAGAACTCTGCAATTTTCAATTTCCTGGACCTTGCTAATTTCAGAAGAGAGCACTGTTTACATTCCTGGTGTAATGATGAGAAGTCTCTTGCCTAAATTAGCCACTGTCCAGACATCGATAGAACGATTTTTCCACATGCAATTCTAATGAGGATTAGTATTAAACCATGTATTAGAGTTAACCTTGTAATTGGGGGAAAAACTTGGGATGAGATGATGAGGAATGGAAAAACTATAGCCTACATTTAGGTGGGCACGGGAGTGCTTACGTGGCGTGTCTGCCAGTGTCCATGACTATTACATAATGTTATTTATCATTGGTTATAATTATATCGATTAACTGTTAAGTAAATATAAATACTATAGTAAGTGGTCATAAGTAAAAAAAAAAACAGTTTAAATGTTCATTCGCACATGTTGGTACTACTGAGGTCTTCCCCGCTCTGTGCATAATACTGGTCATTGTGGCTGAGACTCCCGTAGAGGCACTCTGTACTCTAGCGTTTCCTGGCCTAGTTTTGTTTATTTAGTGATGTTGGACCCTCTTAGAGGTGAGATAATTATAGCTTGGTTTGTATGGGAACTAGAAAAGAGAGTGTTTTCTTTTGGTAAGAAGTGGTATATGGTATGAAGTTAAGGAGTTATTGATGGGAGAATTCTAAAGGAAACCTGATTTGCCTAAAAACTTAAGATTTATGCGGTATAGATAATATATATATTTGTTTTCATCAACCTCATCATTCATTGCATTTCTTTTTAGAAACTTTGTGGAGGTAATAACGTTCATGAATGAAAACATGATTCGTTACTGTCATATTTGTTTTCTGTTGGAAAATTTGGGTAGCTTCACAAGTAGGCTACAGTATTATTTCTTTAGTAGAGGGACCATCTTATGATGCATATTATTAGGGAAGCTGTCATGTATGTTTATATTAAGATAATCATTATGGTTTGTATTTTTAGTATTGTTTCTAGGATGTTATTAAATGTGATAAATAGGCTATAACTTATGTATGCCATAAGGCATTTCTCTTGAAGTCATATAGCGAACCAGTTTATCTATGAATAGAATATCTTTAGTAGGTTACTCTTTAGGATTGGTATGTTTTTTTTTTTATTATCTTTATGATAAATTAGCTATTATTGACTGCATATATTGGAGGACATTATGTTCTTATTTTGATCAGTTTCATTAAAAAAAATTTTTTAGTAGGCTAGTTGCTCAAGTTTATAGAATTACTTATATTACGACATTGTATTCATTACTGGTAATCTTTGCCAGGGTTTCAAGTATGGGGTCCAGGTTTCGGGTGCAGCATGTCCTCCCGACCTGATTGTACTACGATGAGATCTTCCTCTGTCAAGTAAACCGTATCCTGTGCTTCGCTGTTTTGATTCACCTGCATCGTCATATTTGTTTTTTTCCCGAGAACATCGGGTGGTGGCAGCAACCTCGTGAGCTGGATTATTTTGGGATGCGGTAGGATCCCGTATCGGCCCTCTTCAGTATTGGTCAAGATATCGGGAGCCCCAATTTTCTGACCGGTACACTGGTACCAGAGCCATGAGGACTGTCACATACATCGTAGCCAGCTCTGTCTGTACCATCATAAAGGGGAGGAATGGAGAGGAGGCTAACAACATCAGAGGATCAAATGGGGCTAACGTTAAGGGATCCAGACACGCTTGGAGGAAGAAAAAGGAGGAGAAGGCCGGCCTGAACACCGAGAAGATCACTGTCGTCATCCAGACAGCCAAGGCTCTTGCTGGGGATGACTTAAGCCGGTTTTCAATCATCCTACCTGCTTTACTCACAGCCAATAACCTTCCAACGATTGTGATTCCTCCTAATCTTCTCCAGCAACCACCATCAGTCGCCAAGACCCAGAGGAAGCCAAGAAAGACACCAAAGAAGAAGATCACCCTTCTACCTCGAGTTATCAACAGGATCAACACATCAGCGTCACAGTCCCAACAAGCTCAGCATCCTGAAGATCCAACTATGCAGCCAACACAGGGAACCTCATCTCCAGCACGTACAGAAGACTCCATGGACCTCGACATACAACAACAAGACTCTTATGAAGAAGAAGACTCCGAGGAAGAAGAAGTGGATGTTGAAATTTCTGGTGATGAAGATCCAGTAGATGAAAAGACCCCTTCTACACCTCACCCGGTGACTGCCAGCGAGGCTACAAGAACACCATCTCCTTTTTTAGGGGAACCAAACTATGTCTACTCCACCGAGCCTACACGAACACCATCTCCTTTTTTAGGGGAACCAAACTACTCTACTCCACATGCCCGTCAAACAGCAAGAAACCTGAACCAAAGAGGCAGAAACGACTGATGCAAAGAAAGAAGACTTAAAAAATAGCAAGGTGGTCTAGCCCACCAGCTTTCATCCCTTCAACTCTTCATATTTAACCCCTACTTGTCTTGCTCTAATCTCTTATATCACTACTAGTGAGGCCTCACCTTACATTCTGATCCTGATTCTGTGTAGTAACTGCATTAAAGTCTCCAAGGACAACGAGTGTGCTAATGATGTGAACAAGAAATGCTTAGCTTGACTTGAATGTAATCAAACAATCTTAAAACTAATATATTAAAACGTTCTCTACTGGGAATTATTTTTCGAGACTAATAACGTTCTCGAATTGTTGCATGAAAAGGGCTCTGCTGCTAGTACTACAACCGGTTCTCACAGACTGACCTAAATGGCCGACTACAAGATATTTGAAGGAACGCGAAACATACCCTGCTGGGCAACGAGGTTAAGTAAAACAATATATTATCAACGAGCCTAAATCCTTGCTTGCCCTCTACCGGCTGAAATTATGAATCCCTAGGAACTTCCCTGTTTCTGAAATTCATTTATATTTACAGTAATTGTAAGGATGACAGTGAAGAAATAAAGTAAATTTGGAGGAGAGGAAATTAATGCATGAGAGAGAGAAAGAGTGTGAGAAATAGTGAGTGTGTGCGTGTGATTTAGAACCTACGGGCCTCTCGATCCATTCCAGAGATATATTCGAGATGAAGGGAATAGTAATTTCATGATAAACTAGTATTCTCATTGTAATTGTTTGCATAATTATACCTTATAAGTTATTCAAAACTTCAAAAGGAAAATTTACGTCGAAATGTAGATTGCAAAGTTCCAGTTTTCACAGTCATAAACTAATAACTTTTAACTTTCTCAGTGAAACATGATATTTGTAAAGGTATCAATATTGCCAAATTAATTGACTGTTTCAATGTACAAATAAGAGAGAGAGAGAGCGAGAGATTGAGTGTGTGAGAGAGAGAGAGAAAGAGCGAGGGAGTGAGAGTGTATATGGTATGTTGTGAGCTAGAGTAATGATGATGAAGTTCTTGACCTGTTGTCGCCAGGAAAATAATCAACGAGAAAGGTGTGTGCGTGTGTGTTTTTTTTTTTTTCACGCACGCTGTGTGATTATACAGTATATATATATATATATGCTGCATATAAAGTAGACATATTTGTAATTAAATTTGTCGATAATAATTAAAGTTTAAAAATTTGTTGTTTCATATTTCTAAATCCGCAAATAACAGACGGACAAATCGCCCCCTTTGAACACTAATTTTTTTCCGCCAATGTTCGAGCTTGAAATAATGTCTCTTAATGGCCTATTACTGAACATGGAGTGTTGTTTCCTGTGCACATTTCTTGCCGTATTTTCGAGACTTTATCGAGGGTGGTGTATTGTTGGAATTTATAAGATCCAATTGCAAAATTTTAGATCTTGTTTCAAGCAACATCCAAGTTAGGATTGTTGCTGAAACCCCTTGTCATTCGTGCTTAGCCCCATTAACCCACTGAACCCCAGCTAGTTAATAATATATGTACCACCCAGGACCGGCAGGTTGTGAACAAATGTTTTTTTTCCAGAAAACACCAGGAATGGGTTAGGAATGAAGGAAAACCCACAAAAAAACGATCCCCTAGGTCATTAAGGGGTCCTACGGTGCGCCCGAAAGTCTGAATTACAAGAGGGGAAATGGGTAGGCAAAAACAGGTTTTTGCGCGCTCACGCGCACGCGGTTGTACTTTGAGAGTTTTCAACCATCGGCATTGTTGAGTGGGATACTTACACAGTTCCCATACAAATCTGAGCCCTCTAGGTCCCACAGGATCGGAGTAATTAACCAGGACGCACCTTATGCGTCCCTGGGGTTTAGCGTTACAAACATTTTGGACGCAAACAGTGCATCGCTGGGGCTCAGTGGGTTAATTGTTAAATGTTACGACTGTCATCCCATTTTTTTTGTTTTTGTTTTCTATATTCCAACTACTCCCTCTCGGGCATAGGCTGAGAGCCTCTACATTCCACCGCTCAACACGGTGAAGCCCGTGAGGTCTTGTTCCAGTCTGGGGAGTGAGACATGTGAAGCAACCATCATGGCTCGAAGCAGCTCCATCTCTGAAGCGGCCGGTTGCTTCGCTCAAGTGCTTCACCGTCTCACCCTCCAGACTCAGACCCTCACTCTCAGAACGCCACCTATTGAGCAGTGAACTCACTAGGCATTGTCCCCCTGTAACATATTTTGAATATGGGAATATTCATACAGTGTTATTTAATCAGGGAACAATGAGGGTATTTTTTTGGCATTTCGGTGGGCTTTGTGGTAATGCACTGATACTAGGTACAGCACAAATTCAATCCCAATAATATCTTCCCATTGACATATCGGGATTTGAACCTGGGTCCATTGGATTACCAATCCAGTGGCATGACCACTCCACCACACCTCCCCTAAGTCTGGCACCCCATAGCTTTGTCATTTTGTAGACCTTTTTTGCCATTAAGATGTCGATTTTTGCCTAGCGAGCGATAGCCAGGGCACCTTTCTACACAAAATTGCAACAATTTATCTCGAAGGGGGTTCTTGGGGGTATTTGTTTTCATAGCTTAATGGTCTTGGGAAGAAGCTAAAACAGCTAAATATATATAGATAGATCAAGAATCTCCCCTTAACATCTTCATATACTGAAGTCGCTGTATATTATATATTGGGGATACTATTATACGATATTTGTTAACAATAGGAAGTAGCACTAAGAATCAAGTGGAATAGTATAAATATATTTCAATTAACACTTAGGTTACTTTCCTTCTTAACCCTAATTGGTCTGATGAAGGGCTTTTTATATCTACTTTATTTGGATTCATTAGTTTGGACATTTAAACACGTGGTACGCCATTAGTTTGACGATAGTAAGACGCTTCATCCAATGCAGGTGTCTATTTTCTATTTTGGGTGAGCGAAAGAAGATGCCTTCGGCAGGGACAATACAAATTTAGCTTGAAGGGCGTTTGAGTGGGTCGTTTTTAGTTTGAAGGATTTATGGAAAGTTGTTTTTGTTAGTCTAAGTGACAAACTAAAATAAATTGCTCAAAAATTGCAGAGGAAATATAATCATCAATTACTATATGTACCTGTATGTATGTACAGTATATACACAGGCACACACCCCATAGCTGGGCGTGACCGACTCGAGACAGAGCCCGAACAGGAACAACATAACATACACAATATACATTCACATACATCTAGATAGCCCAGGAGAAGACCCAGAGACCAAGGATCACTAGGGGCCTCCAGCATTTCCCATGCCCCAGACCTGCCGGAGAGGTTCCGGTCTCAGCAGACAAACACGCAGCAGCGGAGCACAGTACAATGCCCAACCCCTCCCCCAATGACCGCGTTATCACTCATTTATTCACAAGCATTATACATTCATTATACATTCATTATACATTCATTATACATTCATTCCTATTTGTTATGCCCTGATTGTATTCAGGATTAACGATTGATACAGGTGAGTTCTACTATACTGGGACTTCAGAGGATAATATACAGTATATATCGCAAAATATAGTTTAAGAAATACCACTAATACACAAAATAGTATGAAGGTAACTTGGAAAACATAACCAATGAATAGCACTTAAAAACTATTTACTATCTCCGAGCACAGTCGCGGATCTGGATAGAGTGCAGGTATTTAGCACAGCTTCACAGTATTCCTTTTCTCGGGAATATTATACACTTCTGAACATCGAGGACGATCACAAGTAATAACTTCAGCTATAATGATTCACTGTACTTGTAAAAGATTTGACTTGCGAGCTTATATTGGAAATTTGTTAATTTTATCACTATGCGTATCTTTGGAGTTATCTGCCATGCGCACTAGTACGAGAGCGAGTTCAATGTCAATTGGCACTGGACGTTGTACTATATTCTTTCTATAGAAATACTGGTAGAGTCGATGGTGGACTCTAAAATATATTCACTGGGTTGGAAAAATGACAGTCGCTTAGCCTCAAAATCAGCTTAAAAGTAATAAATTCCGAATTCACTTTTGATGGGTGGAAACACTTCGGTAAGTTAGATAGTGTTGAAAAAGTAATCCTTTCCTTTTAACTCCAAATATTAACACTGTGAAGGATTTATAATAGTTTTAGAACACTTTGCGGGACTGTTTATTTCCTCACAAACTTGGACATTCAGACAAAGTCGCTTGAGGAACTCTGTTTATTTCCGCTCATTGGTAGAATACATTTTAGTCACTTTTTACTCTCTTCTGGGGTCCTCGACTTACAGTAGGTGTCTTTTCTTATCTTCTTCCTGACGATGGTTCCAGTGGTGGCTGGCTGTCTTTTTCTGCTCCTCCGTGGGCCGTCCAGGTTGGCCGGCTGTGTGAAGATAGTTACAGATGGGTTGATGGGCTTGAGATCTTAAGTGTGGCTCCGTAACATATAGTAATTGTCTGGCAATTACAGTTGGGCACCATACCGGACTAACGCGAGTATTTCAGAGGTTTGGAGAAATACTCGACTATCCTGACCTGTATATCAACCGTTGATGAAGTCCTGTTAAGGTACTCTTGTAATAGGATCTTAAATATCGTGCCTCAGTAAAAACGTATATGGCACGATATCGGACTAACACAGCAAGTTTGGTAAAAGTATTCTTACTGACTGTCCTGTTCTTTTAATTTACGAGGTTCGGGGGACCCAGGGCGGTGTTTAAACATTTTAGTTACACAGTCTAATGGGATGCCACAGAGTCAGTGCACCTAGGACTTGCATTTGCAGAGTGCCCTTGAGGGTATCTCGCCAAGCCCTTTTCTCTCTCACAGCGGTCTCAGAGGTTTTGAGACTACCTGTGAAAAGTGGTAGTATCCACTTCCAATAGTAATGAGTAAAGAGGTCGGTGTTGCCGGAGTCTCTCAACCCTTTACTAGAGAAAATGCAAACCTAGTAAAGAAGGCAATGTTAAATACTGGTGGTGCCGAGTATTAACAAAGTTCCTCTTACCAGGACACTTTCGTACAGTGTCCACTTCCACGAATAAAAATAGAGAGGTCGGTAGTGCCGGAGTCTCTCCACTTTTACTAGGGAAAGTGGGACCTAACAAAAGAGACAATGTTAAATACTGGTAGTGCCGAGTATTAACAAAGTTCCTCTATCAGGACACTTAGTACAGTGTTCACTTCCAAGAGTAATAGTAGAGAGGTCGGTGGTGCCGGAGACTCCACATTTACTAGGGAAAGTGGGATCTAACAAAAGGGACAATGTTAGATACTGGTGGTGCCTAGTATTAACAAAGTTCCTAGAGTAGGACTTTAGCACTTTTCACTCTAGAGAATATTGAGGACGGTGCTGCCATACTCCTCAACTTCTTTTAGAGAGGGTGCTTGTGAACTAACCTTTAATTTAAGAGGAAGGAGCGGTAGTGCCGTAGGTCCTTCTTCCTAAGTTAAGGAAAGCTTTATACCAGTCACAGTAGCTATGATTCTCACTGGTTGTGCCGAGTGATAGCAAAGTTTCCTGTAACAGGCCACAGTTTCGGTAACTGAAGAATAATAGTGAAGTTCCGGGAGGCCGTACACTTCACTACTATACTTATAGTAGACACCGCCTATCAAGAGTCTCTATGTTATCCGGGTTGTGCCTCGTCTAACAAAGATCCCTACGAATAAGATTTTTTATCTCACAGACAGTATATTGAACTTTCGGGAGGCCGTTCGTCCAACTGAATGGAGGGTTAATTATAAGACATCTAATGATGGTGGTGCCAGTACTTAAGAAGCCTTAAAATTGCTTAACTCCTCTAAAATATCCTGACCTGGTATTGAGGATTACTACGAGGGGTCCTTCCTAACCTATAGGATGGTAAGGGCATAAAGAGGTATCCTTAAAGAGGTCTATAGACCCTTCTTATTCTGGTGGTCAAGATATCTTCTTTCTAAATCAATTTACTAAGTGATGTGTGATGCTTAAATAAAAAATTCATCTCAACTGTAAAGGTACTTCATCAATGGTTAAATACATAATTATAACATATCTAGGTGAGCTCAATAAAGCTTTGGAAAACAATAATGGTGTTCAAGGAAAAGAGTTTCTTAAAATCTTAACTGGAGCGAAATGCTTGGTGTCGTGTGCACCTAAGTGATGAAGTCTAAGATGCGCATTTTTATGTATTGTATTTATCATACTCCTTCCCGGGGTGTTGAAATGGGAATCTACTTATGTATCATTGTTAGTAGGATTTATGTTGATAATGATTCCTAAACATATCATGGTAATTCATCTAATGAGATAGTATTTACTTATGCCTCATTCTCAGAGCGTGTTGGTATGCATGAGGCGCCCACTTCCGGTACGTGTGGGCAAGACACCAGCGCCGCTCGACCGCTCGACGTGGTGTCAACTTTGGTACTAATGTTTCATATAATATTTTATGAGAAAGAAAAACATGTGATTTGTGTAATTAGAAGTAGTTAAAGGATGACAAGAAGGCATATATATATATATATATGTGTAGGAAACGATGTCCCAAATGTCAATGGAGGTATCATATTCTTATTGCATAATCAGGTTTTCAAAACATCATACATAATTATTCATTTCATCTGGTTGATTATATTTTTATTATATTTAATACATAGCATTCATAATCATACTTAATATATTTCCTTATTTTCTATCATGGTATATCTTAGCTTATTACAGGGGAAGAACATAGGTGGTGTTTCTAAAATGGTTGACTAAACACTATTCTCTTCTTCGGTGATGTGATGGGGCGAATAGTCTTGCCCGGCGTTGTTGGACCTTCTTTCTCCGGCGTGGTCTTCTTCAGTACAGCGACTCGCCTGTTGGTGGTTGATGTCCTCGTCTTTGTTGACTCCTTCGGTCCCTTTCTCTTCCTTGGTTCTCCTTCTTCTTCCATGCTTTTACTCTCCTCTGTTTGGGGCTCTTTCCGTTTTCGGGGCATTTTACTATTTATTACCACTTATCTTGCCTGTGCTACAGTTATATCTCTATCTTCCAATGCTTGTACTATACAATCTCTCCATCTCACCGAAGGCCTTCCTACCCCACTACCTCCCCTTGTATCTGACTCATATACTCTCTTTGTAAGCCTTTCATCTCCTATTCTCTCAACATGTCCATACCAGCACAGCACCCTCCTGTCCACTTTGCCGACAAAGGTTCCTGCTGCCCCACTCTCCTGCGTGTATCTTCATTCCTCAATCTGTCTTTACGAGTAACTCCACACATAATCCTCAAGCAGCTCATCTCCATCATATCCAGCTTTCTTCTCTTTTGCCTTCAGAGCCCATGTCTCAGCCCTATACATCACTGTTGGTACAACTATCCCTCGATACATTGCACTTTTAGCTTTCATTCCGAGATTTTTCGTCCTCAATTATAATTAAACAAAATATCCTAATAACCCACAAAACGTCAGACCAGAATAGTGTTAAGCCCAGTTCACTGGTATAACGAGAACTACAATAATATTAATAACGGCGTCAGAATATTGAAAGAGTTAGTCGTTCATTTTACTATGAGACATAAAAATAGAAAATAATGAACGTAAATGTACAAATAGCGAATGTATATGTTGTGGATTACGAATTATCAGTTCAAAGATACGGTAACCCTTTCAGTACCATGACGCCTATTTCATTTTATTTTGGTAATCATTAACAGTGTAGTATCATGTTTACAAAAAACATATCTTACCCAATAGATTTGAAATACCATGAGTATTGGTGGTTTGTATTCTGGGTAATCTATTTTTATTAATTTCACTACAACACCAAACACCTCCAATGAAATTAATGAAAGCATATATGTGATCCACCAGGATTCGAACCGGGTTATCACACACAAATGTGTAGACACCTTAACCCTTATTTAGCGGGCTAGGTGGTCTATTTGACCGTAGCGCCCAGCGTTTTTTTTTTACCCTAAATAGGGTTGTTTACGTGATCATTTTCATGCCTAAATAAGACCCAGAGCATAAAACAAGTATCTATCCCTGAAAGGGCGTAAACAGAGCTTTCCAATGACACCCGAACCATCCTTGTACGACCACTGGTTCTCTTTCAACGATCGTGCAACACGAGTGCAAAAACCCTGAAATAAGGTAATTTCCTTACATAATTCCCTGTGTAGCGAGTGAGAAAGGAGGGGGGAAAGTAGAATACAGTTCAGTATGTCCACGGTGGTCGTGGGGACCGGTGATAGCGTTGCTACGCTCGTCCCACCGCTCAGCTCTCTCTCTCTCAGCTACATTACGTGCTGAAAATGGCGCTAAACATAAGTTGTGACCATTACACCACCAAGACGGTGGTGTATTTATGAAGCCCAAGAAAGGCATCAAGCAGCCAAAACATTAATTAAATAAAACAAACGACGTAGTTATTTACTATACAGTCCAGTTACCTATAAACATCATATTTACCATATTTTGGAACAGTATTGAATTGAAATTTGATGCCTTGCAACATCGCCTTTAACTCCAGCAAATGTTCTCTCTCCGCCTGCCTGAAATCTTCGCAGCATATTGGTCCATATGTTTGTCACTATAATTAATATTATTATAATTTTAATAGTAATAATAATGATAATATATAGGGAAAATGAGATACAATTTTATCACACTGAATCAGGCATGCGTGTCAGGATTTTGCATTCAAATTAGTTTCACCCTTTATTGTAGGTAGTTGTGCACTAAGACACTAATGTCGCCCGTCTAATAACTGGTGAAGTGTATCCCGAATTTGTATCATATTTTCTCGTATTTTTCTGCATCTAATATTTTCAGTTTGGAGGTTCGTTTATTCAGGTTGACGATTCAGAAGCTACCCAAATTAAGAGTTAGGATATACAGTCAACGATCAAAAATACCTCATCCCTTTAGCCCTTCGAGGATCTTGATGTGTTTTGACAATTTATTCTGGCTCTTAGACCACATTATTCAGTTTAGGGTGAACTTGTGGGAGCTAAAGAGTTAATTGAAATACTGATTACCCTTTTGATTCCTACATTTCCTTCCTAAATCACACACAATCGTCTAGTGATAACCATAATATAATCTAAAAAGCGTACTAGATCCATAAGGGTTTACTTTGAGTATGCAGGATTCAGTCCGGGGGAACAGGATCAGGGGAAGTGTCAAGATTGCTATACCCTGTTCCAAATAGGTAGATCAGGAAGCGTGACCCATAACCTATATAACTCAAAAGGGGCTAGAGCAAATGGGCTGTAAATTTCCACACCCATTTCCTGGCTGACCCTTCCCAAATTGTAGAAATATTAGCTCAATTACTCTAGTCGTTTGTGAGTTGTAGAAGTTAGGGTTCATGATTTCTGGCCCACCTATTTGGAACAGGGTATAGTTCATTTTTCGCAACTGAGACAGGCAGTTCGTACAGCAAAATCCAGGCCTAATATGAATCTTAGAACGATGATCCTCCCCAATGGAGATATTTGGTAAAATATTATAGATTTGATACAGTTTGGGATAGATTAACGTCGGGTCACGATTTATGTCCTAGATTGTACAATGTACAGCTGACTACATGACGAACTGCTACAAAATGTGTTTTAGCTGTGCTATTTTACCTTCTTATCACTATAAATACCGAAAACTAATAATTGAAAAAACTATCAGAATAATCAATCGCTAAATATCGATGTCTACAGCTCTAACTTTCATAAAGAAAACTCGCAAGTAGTCAATTATGTAAATGTAACTAATCAATATGAATATCAAAGATAGGAGCATTATTCCTGAATGTACAGTACACTCAGTGACATAAAACATTACTCTCTCTGACTTTTCCAACTGCTGATATGAACAGTACTACACTATGAATAT